>PVKS010043862.1:0-14638 GCA_004027875.1 Aplodontia rufa
AAATGAGAGAATCATGGGCTATGATTTCTCGAACAGGGGCCTCATATCCACAATCTACAAAATCCTCAAAAATCTCAAATACAAAAACACAAACAACCCAATCAATAAACGGGCCAAAGAGGTAAATAGAAACTTCTCAACAGAAGACATTGATAACGCAAATGAATACATGAGAAAGTGCTCCAAATCACTAGTAATCCGAGAACTGCAAATGAAAACTATATTAAGATATCACCTTTTGCCAGTCAGAATGGCAAAAATGAAGAAAATAAACAATAATAGATGCTGGAGGGGCTATGGAGAGATAAGCACACTAACATGTTGTAGGTGGAGCTGCAGACTGGTACAGCCCCTTTGGAAATCAGTGTGGAGAATCCTCAAAAACAAGGGATGAGCCCACCATAAGACCCTGCTATTCCACTCCTGGGTATCTTTCCATGGGATTTAGAATCAGCACATCATAGTGACACAGCAATATCTATGCTCAGAGCAACTCAATTTACTACTGCTAGACTATGGAAACAAACCAAATGTCCCTCACTGGATGAATGGATTCAAAAACTGTGGTACATTTATACCATGGAATTTTACACAGCAATTAGAAACAATGATATTGGCGCCTTTGAAGGTAAATGTATGCCTATGAAAGAAATTATTCTGAGTAAAATTAGCTTTACCCAGAGAACCAAGGGTCAATTGTCTCCACTCATCTGTTTAGGTTGGGTCTAGACCCAGTGAGAAAGTTGGTCTATTATCATTTGTTAAATCCAGAAAGGGTGTAATGTTATACAACATAATACTTTTTTAGAGATATTGTGGGAAGGGGAAGGGAGGGATAAGGGTGGGTAATTGGGGGGCAATCCTTGGGGGTAAATCTATACACATTTTATATTATTTTCTTAAAACCTTGTATGGTTGTTCAAAGATTTTAAAAAAATTAAAAAAGGGTAAATAAAAGGTAAATATTCAATCTTAAAAAAGAGATACTCAAAAGAAAAAAAGGAAAAAAGCATTGAAAAGTTAATAAAAAAGAATTCACAAAGGAAAAAGCAGTTAAATCATACAAAAAAGAGAAATGTCAAAAGCAACAGAACTTTTCTTATCTATTCAAATGTACACTTGTGCTGCCATACAGCAAACTTCAAATAAAGTAAATGAAAAGGAGTAATAGTGGGTGAATATGATATAAATTTTTCTAGAGGAGATACTGCAGAGAAAGAAGTTATTCAGGACTTCACTTCTAAGGTTTTTCTAAAAAATATGCAATGATTAACAAAAAATGGAAATATTTTCTCATTAAAATATTTGAAAGAACAGATTCAGACCCTCCATTATTATACATAGAAAATAGATACCGTGAAAAAGCCATGAGAAAAGAGGCTGTGTGCTTTCAATATGTAGAGATATTCTATTTTCAATAACAGATCTCAAAATGATTGCCCCACAGCTGAGTGAGAAGTCTTGTTCCTCTGCAGCTGGTGCTCTCCAAATGCTAAACAGCCATATAGTCAATGATCATTCTTTTATGATCAGTGAGAAAAGTCAGACCTTAACACTTTTTGGAGCCTCACTTTCTTTTGACACTTTCTCCAATTTCCATTCTGCTCTCAATTTGCACCTTCCTGTCTGTTGCTGTGCAGTTGAGTGGTGAAATCTAGGACCATACTCTGACAGCTTGAAGGAAAACCTGTCTTCCTTGCAAACATTGGTCTGAGTGTCCTGGAACCTAGCAAGCCTTCCAAGTCAGAGTAGTAGGAAATGAGTGAAAATGTTGAAATATTCTATAAAATCCTCTTCCGCAGCGACATTGGAACCCCTGTTAATGACACTGTGAAAAACAGTCTTTCATCAACATTCCCCCTATCCCAAGATACCTGGGGAAGTCCCTCAGGAAATACCTTGTATACGTGGGCCTGTTAACACACTGATAGTGGGCTTCCATCACAAATATTTCTTCATCCAGTTTCTGATACCATGATACAGTACTTAGCATATGACAGTTTGCTGGCCCAGTGTCCTGAAATACATAGGGAAAATGCCCCACATTTTGCTCCGTAAATCTCATTCAATAGTCAAAAAGTGCTGTTAGTGGAATACCTCATGTGTGGGAGAGGAGTTTTGTTGTTCTTCTCACCTACACATGCTAGGCATGGGGCCACACCAAGCTCTGTAGATGTAACTTACTCAGGCCATTGTGGAGGGGAAAAGCCAAGCGTCATTGGTGAGGGGAGATTCACACTCACAGTGGCCATCCTGTGGACACAGTCTGGGAAATGATCCCTAATCCCATATATCCCCTTGCCCCTGGGATCCAGCTCTATTACCTGTTGTTGCCATCACTCTCATTCATGCCACATTGGCCATGAGCGAGCATACGCCACACTTTAGACACAATTCCTGAACACACAGCCTTCTGGATCCTGTTCTCAGCTTTGTAGCCCACCTGGCCTCTGGGTGAGTGGAGTCCGCAAGAACTGCCTCACCTAAAGCACAGGCACTCCATCCTCAGGCTGGTGCAGGAACCATAGAGTCCCTGATAATAAGCCACCACAAAAGCCTTTCCTTTTGGCAGAGGTCAAGGCTCAGAGGCACCTCTCACTGGCTTGGAAAGAAACCTCATCAGTGACTCAAATCAAGAATTAGAGTCAAGCCAACTGTGTCTCTCCACAGTGCCCCAACAGCACAGCTCTGTACTTTGGTAGCTCTGAACTCACCAACAGTGGTTGCCAAGTGACAGGGCCAGATTCTGATGCACATGAATGCTCCCACTGGGTTCTGATTGGCTGAGGAGTGCAGCATCATCAGCATGTGCATGTGCAAGACCAGCAGAAGACCAACTGCCATTTAGACTTTTCCTTCCATTGGTGAGCCTCAGCAGCAGTTGGCTGTGTGTCACACACTATCAACACTGGCTCTCACCGCTATGGAAGCAGCCATGATGTCTGAGGGATTTTTTGTGAAACCTTTCAAGCTCTGTTTGCTCTGGCACTGGGGTTTGCAGTTTAGGTTGTCTCTGGGCCCTTGGCACAGGCCTGTCTTCCCAGTCTGTGGGATGCTCAGGCAGGAAAATTGCACCTTTCAAGCCAGAGGACACAAATGTACAAAGCATTCCCTCCAGAGAATAAGGCAAAGGAGAGAAGGTGGTCACTGTGTGGTAGGGTGCCCCTGGGATCATCCTCAAGTCCTGGGAACAAACCTGAGAGAACCCTATCTCTTGTTTAACAATCACTCCTCAGGTGTTTAGACATAGCTCATTCCTTTATGCCCAGTCTTATATGTCAGCCCTCCCTTTTTTTTGGTATTGTCCAATAATGCCCACTCAGGGGAATTCTACTGGCTGGGAAAGATGCATTTTGTTTTACTCTTTAGTTAGTTGAGACTGTAGAAAACTCTATGATCTCTAGGTGTGAGGTGCTCATACAGCTGTATATTTAAATAGGAATCAACAGGGTGTAAGGGCTATGCACCAACATGTGGCCTTCCATTTGCACAGCCTCTGGGCAAAGTATGCAAATGAGACCCATCCTAAATCATGCAGGGCACTCGTTTCTGTGACTGCTGCAGGAACAGTTGGCTCCCTGTTGCTAGGTCTCCGTGCCCAAATCTTTTGTCAATTTAAAATCTTTTGCCTCTCAGATGTAACTTCTAGTTCATCTTGTGGAAACCACATAAGTGACCCAAAACATTCACTTTGAGTCAAGCCTACCAATTCTTTCCACAGTGCACTAATAGCACAGCTCTTCAGTTTGGTAATTCTGAGGTCCAAAACAGTGTTTGACAAAATGACGGAGCCAATGTAAAGGGCTTGTGAATATTTCTGATAAGTTCTTATTTCCAAGTTCGTATCTCTATGTGTCAAGAGATCATGTTGTTGTAGATTATTTTATTTTAGGATATGTAGCATTCCTTTCTAGTCAGAAAACCAGTACGAGGTTCACTACTTCCTGAAACTGTTGAAATTCAGTTGGTTTTTCACAGCTTTCAGGGATTTGCTATGAGGCCTGTCATCCTCAAAATTCTTTTGTCATTTATTGCTCTGTCCCTCTCAATTGATTCAACTTGCTGTCCTGTAGTGCTCACAAGTCACATTCATTGAGTCTGAACTCCCTTTCTTGGCTTGGCACATACAAGATGCACATCTGCCTAAACAGTTTTGTCTCTCTTCATCTTGTTTCACAAAACCTTGGAACATTTCTAGTACAGTGAGTTCTTCCTGTGCTACAGCATCACCCCAATTCTCATGACACCTGTCTACTCTCCCTGTGCTCCTTGTTGACAGATCCTTCATCCCTCATCAGCCCCATGCCCACTGACAGGCTTTCCTTTATTAAACTCCTTGAGCTTGAAGGTGTCTCTGTGTGCTGGGCTAATTATGAACACCTTCAGATTATATTTACTAGATGTTGCTGATTTCCTCTTGTCTGTAGTTGAAGAGATATGCGTGTCTCCCTCTATGTGACACATGCTCTCTGAATATGAGGCCTGGGTTGCACTGTTTATTTTGGTGTAATTAATTATATTGCTTTGTGCATCTTTGAGATTTTGTTATATGTTGGTATAAAATGTGGCTTTTGTTGCATACAATGCTCAGGGATAGACTTACTTTTGCTAAATGATTCTTTTTGCTTTTAGGTATGTAGACCTAAAACCATCTCTTGAACACTCTAATTTTTTAAAATTTTATTTTTTGAGGGAAGCATTATTTTTAGAGTGATTTTCTTTCTGTACTTTTTTCTTTTTACACTTGAAGAGGAGGACTGTCCCACGTCACAAGGTGGGTTTTAGTGAAGGAAGTTGGCTCAATGGCTCCCAGGGGCGATTGGGCTGGCCTGAGAGAAGTGGAGTATTTTACACCTCGATGTTGTTGGTCGGACCCTCCTGTCCAGATGGATGGCACCTTCACAAGGACATCTTTGATTCTCTGAACACCTCCTGTCTCTCTTGCTTCCATCTCACCACCACTGCCCCACCAAGTCTTCCCACGGGCCTCACAGAGCTGTCCACACCTGGGTGAGAAGCAGACTGTGATTGCAGCATCCTGGTGCACGTGGCCACCATTCCAGACTGGCTTCTGCTACTGCAAAGATGTGAATGGGTGGTACAATTTCCACGTTCATTTACTTACACTCCATCACCCTGATTTATAAATACCCATTATGAAGAGGCTTTTCTTCCATGCAATGAGCAATAAACAGGAATTTTTTGTGCCTGTGTGGACAGCCTCATTTTCCAGCATGCTGTGATTTGATCATGTGATGTAAACATTTGTGTTTTATAAATTTTACTATGTTTTCATTTTTCTACTTTGAATTGTATTCATTTGGACAGTACCTGAATAAATGAGAAGCTTCTATCATTGACCTGTGCAGGCCATTACTCAGTGGAGGCCATGAGTCCTCTTCCCATGTGGTGGCCCTGGTGGTGTCACAAAGGGTGCTACCTTTCCTCATCCCCATGTGACTGTTCCCTGCTGTGCTCCTGATGACTTCTGCCTCAGTGCCCTTTGTTTTATGTCCTCTGTATCTCACAGCCTCATCTCCTAAGCCCTTCCCTCCTCCTGGCTCCTCCTCCCTGTCCTGTCTGGGTCCCAACTAGTCTTCTTCTCCCTGGAGCCCCTGGCCAGTCTTGGGCTCAGGGCCTTATAGCTGCACCCGGGTTGCCTTGCTGCCACCCTTCCTGAGTGATCAGGCACAGCCAGTGTATGTGCTGGGGATCTTCCACCTCTTCTGCCAGGCCACAGGGGAGTTGCGGTCACCCCATCTGTTGTGTGGGTGGGGCCCTTTGTGTCTCCAAAGTCTCTCACTTTATCTCCCACTGCCTCCTGGCCCTGAGCTTGAGCTCCAGCATGCTTTCATTGTGGCTCAAGCCAAAGATAAACTGTAGGCAGTCAGCATGAAGCTATTTCTGGTACACAGCAGTGGTCAGCCAGATTTTGACCATAAAGGGCCAGATGTTAATTATTCCAGGCTTTGTGGGCCACAGGGTCTCTATCACAGACACTCAACTGTGCCATATCCTCTCAAAGCTGCCATAGATATAGAAAGAGTGGGTGGGCCATATGCCCATTAAACTTTATTTACAAATAGTAGCAGTGGGCCAGGTTTTGCCCAAACCCTGCAGCATGCCAACTTGTGGTATATAGGGATGCTTCCATTTCTCTAACGTATTGGAGGTTGATAGGGCATTTGGAACCTCAGAAGGGGAGTTGAGTAAGTGACTCTTATGATGATGTTTCCACCCCCCAACAGCTGGGACCACGGGTGTGTGCCAACATGCCTGGAGGGTCGAGCTCTTTTTCTCAGTGCTGTGGGCTAAACCTGGACTTAGACACCTGCCCTTCAGTCAGGTATTTTACCTGAGGCAGGCAGGATGAAAAACTCTTCTTGTGGCTATGGGGTCTATGTCCTTTGGCAGAAGTGGAGACCTTCCCAGACACTCAGGAACCTCCTTGGACGTAGAGAAGCTGAGGAAGCTTGACTTTGGGTCCATAAAATGTGTTAAAGAACCCAGGGCTCCATCACTGTCAAGGCCATTATGTGTTTAGCTGAGAGGTTCACAGGCTTGTGTTTCCTTATGGCCAGGTGTTAATACACATAAACTTTTGGGAGAGAATGAAAGTTTAGGGGGAAAGAGGCCTTGCTGTAGTCAACAGAAACCACTCCAGGAATGTCACATGTGGAGAATTTGGTGTAGGGAGTTGATTACAAAGGTGAAGAAAGGCTAGTGTCAAAATGGGCAGTTAGATTACCCCGACATGTAGGAGCTGCAGAAAGCCACTAGCAGCATAAGCAGAAGGAAATGGCACTAGCCAGTCTCTCTTGCCAAACCACTGTGGCTGGGTTGACTTGCAGGCTACCTCTGCTGACATGAGGTCCTGGGCTAGAGACAGGTTTCTTCCTTCAGAATTTCATCTCCTATCAGTCCTCGCAGGAGCAGACCTAACAGAAAGCTGGATGTCCGGGATCTGGGAGGACTCGTGTGGCCTTGCAGTTGTCATCAGAAGTGTTCAGAGCATGGATGAGAGACGAGAGATATAGGAAACCAACCTGGAAGGGATGGACAAACCAAACCATAAACTCAGGCCACCAGTCATCCCTCTGCCCTCTGCTCACTTGGTCCTTTTTCTCTGGCCAGTAACATTGGGACCCTTCTGTTCCCTTGTTCCACTGTGGACACATTTGTGAGGTTCTTCCTGGGAAGGAGTGGCTGGCCTTGGTCCTGGGCAGAGCGGACCAAGGCCAGGGCAGTTTTGGTATGTGATGCACCCAGAGGGTCCCATGGATCTGCAGACTGAGCCCCACTTAAAGCAGAGGCACCTGTGTGGCCTCTGGGAGTCAATGGAACTGTGCTCTGTGTTCTGCCTTTGGAACCATCCACTGAGGAAGCTGCAGACGCTGTTACAGGTGATACTTAGCCTTCAGAGTTAGCAGTGTTCCTCAGGAGAGGTGGAAAGGGCTCCACACACTTCTTGAATCAAAGCTCAGGTGCTCTGAACAACGGTCATTTTACGCTTCCCACAAAATACTTCCAAAAACTTGCAATGGTTTGGGAAACACCCCCGCACACTCCTCAACTCGGAGACACCCATTCCTACCTGAATACCAAGGGAAGGTACCAAGCACAAATTAAGAATCCCAGACACAATATGCTACCCCTCAGCCTCTACCTCCTGCACCAACAAAGAGGGCCTCTCCTTCTCTTCTTGAGGCTACCCATATCGCCTCTAAACCAAGCAACTCTCCTGGCCTACTCAGCCCTCTCCTAGCTTCACACACATGCCCTCCCTCTACCGCTGGGCACACTGCAGGCCTCACTACTTGATGTTGGGTCCAGCCTTGCAAGACGGCAGCACAGGCAACTGGTGCACACAAGTCCAGGCTCAAACCAGATCAGTACAGGGATGCTTCAGGAGGACAAAAATATCCAGCGGCCATGAATCAGATACGGAATCAGGGACAGCAGTGCAGCACACCAGTCCAAGTTTCGGCTGCCTCTTCCTCCATACATGCATGGAAGGCTGCTGTGTCAACAATCCAGGGCCATTCCTGCCCCTTGCAGGTACACCTTGCAAAATCATGCAACAAGCTTCTGCTGCAGTAGCCCCTGCACCAACAACCACTGCCTGACCTTGTCTTCTCAAAGCTCAAGCCATCCATCCCACACCCAGCAACTGTTCCCGGTCCCCGAAGGCCTCCCCTGATCATGAAGCACATGCCCTCCCCCATCCCTTGCCCACAATGGAGCTTACCTACCTTCTGCTGAGGTTCTCCAAGATCCTGTAGGTCTGCTGTTGGATGCCAGGGAGGTCAAACTCGCCAACCACAGGCCTGTTCGAGCCAGCCACCTGCAAGGGGGACAGGCACCCTCGCAAGGCCAGGGCCGGAACATTGGAAAACTTACCAGTGCAGCAAGAAGAAAGAGGATCCCGGTGTGCCCTCCCCTGCTGCTTCCAGTGTCAACATTCTGTTGTTCAGTTTTCCGGGACACGGAAGACAGCAGAAGCATTTCCTCTTCCATGCTGCTGGATCTTCTTCTGAAGCCTCCTGGATGAAATCACTCCGCTTTCAAAAAGTGATTGTTCCACGTGCCCTGACTTGAGGACCTAGGGCCCACTGGACAGCCGAGGGTGTGGCCATGTACAGGGCCACGGTGGCTTGGGGTCCGGGGGTGTGGCCTGTGGCAGGCATGGGTTCCAACCCCTGTCACAATGGAAAAAGGAGAAATCAGAACATCAATGCACACCCCCTTGATTGCACTCTCCATTACTGGGTCATACACGCTACAGCGATCAGAGAGACTCACAGTGTCTTTTGGGATATTAACCCCTCAAAGGTTTTTTGCAGCACACAAAAGCTGTGCAGGCATCGCAGACTTTCAGGCTACGGAGAGGGGCCAGACTGCAATGTGGATTCCTCGAAGATGTAAGAAATGGGGCCAAACTTATGGAAGTGGTGCTTGGAGCTCAGAGGGAGGCAAGAATCCCAGAAGCATTGGGGCCTGGACAGCAACGACAAGTGCACTGAGCACTTCACCTGTGGCAGTGGTGAAGTTCACAGTCAACTTGGAGGAAGGAATTTCAATCCGATGAGAGACATGGAGTCCATACTGGGTCCATACATTAGAGGTGAGTGCAGATGAGCACTGAGGGCGCCTGCTGTGGACGGAAAGGGAAGCAGTGTGGGGTGGCCAAGTTCTGTGATTTTTGCAGCATTTTGGAACAGAGTTGAACCAGAAAGACCAGGCCAGACCCAGAAAAGACTGTGGAGCTTGGCTTATATCATTTCCTGAAAAAAAATTTGAAATCCCTCTGTTCATTATTTGCAAAACTGTGGAGTAAACACTCTTCCGAACATGCATTCAGCTATAGGACACGTTGGGAGACTCACACCTGCATCGTGATCGCTTTCTACTACTGTTGAAGGGTTGCTCATCTTAATGACAAATCTCCTCATGACACTCTTCTGCCCCACATTTGTTGTCATCTGTCCATGTAGTGTGTTCACACATGTACCTGTGGTCCCAGGACCAAATCACAACTCTTGATTTCTAAACTTTTTCATCTCTCTTGTCCCACCTTTCCCATCTCAGTCATTCCATGCATGATCACATTCCTCCATGAAGAAAACAAAAGGATGATGCATGTGTAGTTACTTTGTTTCACCCTGAAACCACGAGCAGGTGCCACAGCTGCATCTTCCAGTGGACTCTCAAATCCCCTTTCTTTTCTCCATCACCTCTTACTCTCCATTTCAAACACTCACCTCAATCACGTACAATAACACTGTTCCTTATATTGCCAGGTTTGCATCCAGTGGATATTTACTCCTCAGGATTTTGCAAGCAGGAAATTGCAACATCAAATCATGGCCAGACAAGGGTGCCTGGTGAATTTCTCTGAGCTTTCTGTTTTTGAACATGCATGCTGCTTGAGTATACTCAAAGTGCAAGGAAAAATTTCGTATGCCCTCAGTTTTCTTCTGGAAGGGTTGTGGTCAATCCGTGAGGGGCATTCTGTCATGAACTAACTCCATTACAAAGGTTCCTCCTGCTAATGCCATTACCTTGGTAATTAAGTCTTCATCATTTGAAAGACCAGGGGCAAATGGTGAGATTCTCAGAAACTAAATCTTCGGACATACCAGGCCTCCCCCCCTGGATTTCCTCTGAGATATTTGCAGAGTCTTTGGACAAGCTCCATGGCCAAGAAGCTGAGTTGGCTTGTGGAAAACACACCTCCAGCTACACCTCCCTAGCTTCGGTCCCACCATCAAAATTAACATGTGTAATAACTACCCAGGAAGGCCAAAGGAGCAATTGTGTTCCATCTCGAAATGAAGGTTGAGTAACAACTAAGACAAATGATCATTAAAGTGGGTGAATATTCCACGTATATGCATATAGGAAAATCCTCTGTTTTGCCACAAAGAAAAGTTTACTGAAGTCACTCAAGTGGAAACAGACAGAAAAAAAGACAACAACTTAGCAGACTTGTTTTTTTATGGATCTCCCACATTTTTAAGGCACACTCAACGGACTTGGAGACCTAGAGCCTTAATACATATTGCACACAGGATACCACATATCTTTACGAAAATCTCATGTTGCAAACCATGCCCAATAGCAGTGGAGGAACCTCTCATTTGGGTCAAAATGGAAAGAATGAAAAAGAAAAAGATAGTATTGCAAAAAGTCTTCAGGGCCACATTTTTATCGTTCAACTCAAGGAATCCTTAGCTGAGTAGAAGAACACGCGTGTGGGTGTCTCCACACACAGGTACACATTTTATCAAAGATTAAATCATTACCTATCTTTTAAGTAAGAAAAGGTAAAATGTCAAAATCACCATGAATTAGAAATACAGTTTAATACAGTCCCACACCTAGCAATAGGAAGATATGGGTTATTGTAGAATGTAAGGAGCAGTACATGCTCTCCATATTTATAATGCAATTCAAGCCTTCAACACATTTCTTGATAAAAAAGCTCAGGTGCCCTGGACACTGGTCTCTTAACACTTCCCACAAAATACTTCCACAAATCATCAGTGGCTTGGCCAACACCCGGTACACTCCCCAACTCGGAGACACCCATTCCTACCTGGATCCCAAGGAAAGCTATCAAGCAAAAACTAAGAATCCTAGAAACATCCTGCTAACGCTCAGTCTATACCTCCTGTAAAAACAAAAGAGTGCTGTTCCATCTCTTCTTGAGGTTACCAGTATCCCTTCTGAACCCAGCAGTTCTACTGGCCTCCTCAGACTTCTCCTAGCTTCAAAACACATACCTTCCCTATACCTCTGGGAACAAAGCAGGTCTCAGTACATGATGTTGGGACCAGCCTTGGAAGACAGTAGCCCAGGCTACTGGCGCACACAAGTCCAGGCTCAAACCAGGTCAACGTAGGCATGCTTCAGAAGGCCAAAAATATCCAGCGGCCACCAATCAGATACGGAATCAGGGACAGCAGTGCAGCATACCAGTCCAGGTTTGGGCTGCCTCTTCCTCCGAACATGCATGGAAGGCTGCTGTGTCAACAATCCAGGGCTATCCCTGCCCCTTTGCAGGTACACCTTGCAAAATCTTGCAACAAGCCTCTGCTGCAGTAGCCCCTGCACCAACAACCACTGCCTGACCTTGTGTACTCAATGCTCAAGCCATCCATCCCACACCCAGCAACTGTTCCTGGTCCCCGAAGGCCTCCCTTGACCTGGGAGCACAGGACCTCCCCCATCCCTTGCCCACACTCAAGCTTACCTACCTTCTGTTGAGGCTCTCCAAGATCCTGTAGGTTGGCCCTTGGATGCCAGGGAGGTCAAACTCACCAACCACAGGCCTGGTATGGCCATCCACATGCAAGGGGGAATGCCACCCTCGCAAAGCCAGGCCCGGGAACATTGGAAAACTCACCAGTGCAGCAAGAAGAAAGAGGATCACGTTGTGCCCTCCCCTACTGCTTCCAGCATCAACATTCTGTTGTTCAGTTTTCCAGGACATGGAGGACAGCAGAAGCATGTCCACTTTCATGACACTGAGTCTTCTTCTATAGCTCCTGGATGAAATTCCAACACTTTCAAAAAGTGCTTGTTACTCGTGCCCTGACTTGAGGGCCTAGCTCTCACTGGAGAGCTGAGGGTGTGGCCATGTTCGGGGCCACGGTGGCTTGTGGTCCGGAGGTGTGGCCTGTGGAAGGCATGGGTTCCATACCCATCACAATGGAAAAAGGAGAAATCAGAACATCAATGCACACCCCCTTGATTGCACTCACAATTTACTTAGTCATACACGCTACAGCCCTCAGAGATGCTCACAGTGTCTTTTGGGATATTAGCTCCTCAGGGTTTTTTGCAGGGCACAACAGCTGTTCAGGCATATGAGACTTTCAGTCTACGTAGAAGAGCCAGGCTGTAAGGTGGATTCAGGGAAGATGTAAGAAATGGGGGCAAACGTATGGAAGTGGTGTTTGGAGCTCAGACAGGGAGCCAAGAATCACAGAAGCATTGGGTCCTGGACAGCAATGACAGGTGCAGTGAGAAAGGCTTCGCCTATGGCAGTGGTGAAATTCACAGCCAACTTGGAGGAAGGAATTTCAATCCGATGAGAGACATGGAGTCCATACTGGGTCCATACATTGGAGGTGAGTGCAGATGAGGACTAAGGGCGCCTGCTAGGGACAGAAAGGGAAGCAGTGTGGGGTGGCCAAGTTCTGTGATTTTTGCAGCATTTTGGAACAGAGTTGGACCAGAAAGACAACGCCAAACTCAGAAAAGACCGTGGTGCTTGGCTTACATTATTTCCTGAAAAAAATCTTGAAATCCCTCTGTTCATTATTCTCATAATTGCAGACTAAACACTCTTCAGAACATGCATCCAGCTATAGGAACCGTTGGGAGACTCACACCTGCATCGTGATGGCTTTCTACTACTGTTGAAGGGTTGCTCATCTTAATGACAAATCTTCTCTTGACACTCTTCTGCCCCACATCTGCTGTCATCTGTCCATGTAGTGTGTTCATCCACGTACCTGTGGTCCCAGGACCAAGCCACAACTCTTGATTTCTGAACTTTCTCATCTCTCTTGTCCCACCTTTCCCATCTCAGTATTTCCGTGCATGATCACATTCCTCCATGAAGAAAACAAAAGGATGATGCATGTGTAGCTACTTTGTTTCAACCTGAAATCACCAGCAGGAGCCACAGCTGCATCTTCCAGTGGACCCACAAATCCCCTTTCTTTTCTCCATCATCTCTTACTCTCCATTTCAAACACTCACCCCAATCACGTACAATAACACTGTTCATTGTATGGCCTGGCTTGCATCCAGTGGATATTTACTCCTCAGGGATTTGCAAGCAGGGAATTGCAATATCAAATCATGGCCCGACAAGGGTGCCTGGTGAATTTCTGTGAGCTTTCTGTTTTTGAACATGCATGCTGCTTGAGTATACTCAAAGTGCAAGGAAAAAGTTTGTATGAGCTCACTTTCCTTCTGGAGGGGTTGTGTTCGAACCGTGAGGAGCATTCTGTCATGAACTAACTCCATTTCAAAGGTTCCTCCTGCTAATGCCATTACCTTGGTAATTAAGTCTTCATCATTTGAAAGACCAGGGGCAAATGGTGAGATTCTCAGAAACTAAACCTAGGAGACACCAGGCCTCCCCACCTGGATTTCCTCCGAGATACCTGCAGAGCCTTTGGACAAGCTCCAAGGCCAACAAGCAGAGTTGGCTTGTGGAGAACACACCTCCAGCTACACCTCCATAGCTTCGGTCCCCACATCAAAATTAACACGTGTAATAACTAACAAGGAATGCCAAATGAGCAATTGTGTACCATATTCCAATGAAGGATGAGTAAAAATTAAGACAAATGATCATTAAAGTTGGTGAATAGTCCATTTATATGCACATAGGAAAATCCTCTGTTTTGCCACAACCAAAAGTTTGCTGAAGTCACCCAAGTGGAAACAGACAGAAAAAAAGACAACCACTTAGCAGACTCGGTTTTTGACGGATCTCCCACATTTTTAAGGCACACTCAACGGACTCGGAGACCTTGAGCCTTAATACATATTGCACACAGGATACCACATATCATTACGAAAATCTCATGTTGCAAACCGTGCCGACATAGCAGTGGAGGAACCTCTCGTTTCGGTCAAAATGGAAAGAATGAACAAGAAAAAGGTAGTGTTACAAAAAGTTTTCAGGGCCACATTTTTATTGTTCAGCTCAAGGAATCCTTGGCTGAGTAGAAGCACACGCGTGTGTGCGTTTCCACACACACATACACACTATATCAAAGATTAAATCGTTACCTATCTTTTAAGTAAGAAAAGGTAAAATGTCAAAATCACCATGAATTAGAAATACAGTTTAATACAGTCACACACCTAGCAATAGGAAGATATGGGTTTGGTAAAATGTAAGGAGCAGTACAAGCTCTCCATATTGATAATGTAATTCAAGCCTTCAACACACTTCTTGAAAACAAAGATCAGGTGCCCTGGACACCGGTCTCTTTACGCTTCCCACAAAATACTTCCACCAACCTGCATGGCCTGTCCACCACCCCTGCACACTCCCAGACTCGGAGACACCCATCCCTACTTGGATGCCAAGGGAAGGTACCAAGCACAA
>PVKS010043863.1:0-14621 GCA_004027875.1 Aplodontia rufa
TAGTCACTACTCTATTTATCCATTACAATAACCAATAGGGGTACAGTGCAAACACATTTATGTAATTGTAACAAATGAGTGGCCTAATGGTTTAGTCATGCAGTCAGGCATTACATCACTAAGGAAGATACAAGCCAGCTGGGGCAGAGTTGTTTACCACCAAATCTTTTACAAGCCAGCTGGGCCTCATGTTGGGGTCTGGTCTCCAACAGAAAATTATGATTATCAGACATGAAAAATCGACCAGAGATTCAATAGTAATTTGAGCTGCCAAAAAATAATCAGCATGCCTGAAGGGGAAAAACAAAAACAAAACAAAATCAACAGAAGCTATGCACTCAGCACACTTGGAAAGTAATAAAAATTAACAGCTTCAGAGAAAGGTGAGACACCATTAACACAACATACATATATATACATATATACACACATACATATATATATATATATATATATATATATATATATATATATATATATATAATAGGAGTACCAAAAAGACAAAAAGGAATAGAAAACATTTTAAGTTAGTGGCTAGATAGCAGATAAAAACATTCTAAGTTGGATGAGAAACATCAATCCACTCATCCAAGAAACTCAAAAGTAATTACCTTCACATCATAGTCAAAGTGTAGGAAAACAAAGGAAAATCTTAGTATCAGCAAGAGAAAAAAAATATTCATCATGGATAAGGAAACATTAGGTTAATGGCTGACTTCCCATCAGAAACTATAGGAGCTGAAGGTGGTAAGATGAAAATAGTCAATTCCAAATGAGACATATACCATTTCACATGCAATAAGATGGCACAAAAAAAAGACAGAGAGAGAGAGTAAGTTTACACAAGGACATTAAGCAATTTAGAACCTGGAAACACTACATTGTGGGAATGTGGAATGGTGCAACTTCTGGGAAACTACATTATTTCTCAAAAAACTTAACATTGGGTTTATGAACCTGCAATTCTACTTCAAATATATTTCTCTTTTTTCAAGAGAATTGAAAATATCTCTATACAAACACTTCTACACTACACGCACATTTATGAGTTAATCAAAATACTCAAAAATGGGGAAAATTCAAATGTCTATCAACTGATGTATTGAAAAATAAAATACAACTTATTTATAAACAACATATTATTCAGTCATAAAAAATGGAAAGAAGTACTGATGCATGATATAACATGGATGAACCTTGAAAAAATTATGCTATGTCAAGGAAGTCGGACACTCAAATCCACATATTATATGATTGCATTTATATGAAATGTCCATAATAGGCAAATACATAGAAACAAAGTGGTTGCTTAAAACCAGAGATAGGGGGATAGCAAATGACTGATAATAGGTATAAATTTCTTTTAAAAGTGAATTTAAAAATTCAGAAATTAGATATTAGTGGTGTTACTCAACTTCATGGATACATTAACTACTTAGATATATGTTTGAAAGGGAAAAACTTTATGGTTTCTGAATTATAATTCAATTTTTAATGAGGGAAAAATAAACACATTCCCAGATAACAAAACACTGAGACAATTTGTTGTTAGCAGACCCTCCTTACAAGAAATACTAAAGCAAAGTCTTTGGACTAAAAGCAACAGTTAGTAATAATTTAAGTCCATAGATACAAATATAAAAGTGGCAAGAAAAGTATTTCTGTAGGTAATTAAAAATGATAGAATAACTTCACATTTCTTCTTTCTTAATATAAAAAGCAATTGCATAAAGCAATTGATAAGTGTACGTTGGGCCTACGACATATGCAAATGCAGTGGTTTTTTTCATAACCAGTACAAAAAAGATGGAAAAGAACAAAGCCCCACTGGAATAAAAAAAATTACACCATACAATAACTTGAAGCCATAAGAAGAGACCCAAAATGGTAAGGTTAGTGCAACAAGCTGTATAAAGACATACTTATGTGCTTTTCTTAGTTTCTTTAATTTACTTGCTGTTATCCTTAACATAAAAAAAGAGTATTTCCAATACAGTCCCTCAAATTGTCATGACCAAATGGGTTGTTGAATTATAACTCAATTGTTTAATGAGCACAAAATTAGCCCATTCCAGAGAAACAGAAACTCTTTACAAGAAATACTAAAGCAACATCTTACCATATCTGGGAAACCTTAGCATTTATATGAGATCATATAAAATACATTCACCGAAGAGTACAAAACAGATATAAATATCTTCCCTCCTTTATTACTTGGTTCCTAAATAGCAAGAATAGTTGATAAAATAATGGTCAACACAAATAACTGCAGAATGATAATTATTTGGTAACAGGCAAAACCCAACCAGTAACAATATGACCCACTTCTCAAAAACAACTTTCTTCCCATTCATTCCCCCCACACCAACACACACACACACACACAGAATTTAAGGACATAAGTTTTGCAATTGAGTAAGTGAGCATTCTCATTTATTCCCTCCCTACAAGATCTGTCATGCTGTGTTTTAATAATTTTGGTCTTTTAGTTTTCGTAACATTATAGCATAATATGACAGTCTGTTCATGGTTTAGTAAAGAACTAAAATAAACACTCTAGATTCCAAAAGTCAGTAATGAAACTAATTTAAAATATCTCACCTCTCAGACCAAGTCTCATTACTGATGATTTTTTTAAAATGGGCTTTGTTAATAAAGTATTTCACACTTCAGCATGTTGGGGAATGTTTATATATTACTGACTGGGATTTACTTTTATAAAACAGTCTTACATATTGGATGGAATCAGTGTTACATATTCATTTCTAGATGGATATTGACAAAGTAAGCCAATGCTAGTCCAGGATCTTCCCCCTTCAACTAGTCCCCACTCCCGTATCTCCTCTGCTTTACCCCCATGTTACAGATTATAATAAGCACATACATGCATATTAATTTTTGAATTTTCTGATCTTCTCTTCCCACCTGTGTATAGTTGGCTTCTCATGGGAGTCAGGGGTTTCTAGTTACCCTGATAACCCCGTCAATCCATCCTTCCCCCAGAGCCCCCTCCCTTCTCCACTAACCTTCACAGTTATGGTTTACTTTGCTTATGTGAAAATTCACTTATGTTGAGTTTATTTAAGCTTAGCTAACTTTCAATCTATTTTAGATTTTACTCTAGCTTCCACATATGAGAGAAAACATTCGGCCCTTAAGTCTCTGGCTTTGGGATATTTCACTCAGCATAGTTTTCTCCATCTCCATCCATTTGGCTGCAAATGCCATGATATCATTCCAATAGAGTAGAACTCCATTGTATATGTACACCAGTTTTTTAATCCACTCGTCCAGTGAGGGGCATCTGGATTGGTTCCATAGTTTAGCTATAGTGAATTGAGTTGCTATAAACATTGAAGAAGCTGTATCCCTGTAGTATGCCAATTCTAGCTCTTTTAGGAAAATACCCAGGAGTGGGATAGCTGGGTTTTAAGGTTATTCCAGCCCTAGTTTAAAGAGTCTCCACACTGCTTCCCAGAGTGGCTGTACAAGCTTGAAGTTCCACCAGCAGGGTGATAGTGTTCCTGTCTTTGCACAGTCCCTCCAGTATGTTATTGTTCATGTTCTTCATTTTTGCCACTCTGACAGGAGATGGAATCTCACTAAACTTTTGATTTGCATTTCTGATTGCTAGTTATGTAGAAAACTTTCTCATGTGTTTATGGGCTTTTTGGACTTCCTCCATTGAGAAGTTTCTATTTAGTTCCCTAGCCCATTTATTTATCGGATTACTTATGTTTTTGGTGTTTTTTTTCTTTTCTTTTTTTTTAGTTCTTTGTGTATCTGGATATTAGCCAAACATAAAGAACCTTGGTGTAGAAGGCAAAGATTTTTCTCCCATTCTGTAGGTTCTCTCTTGACAATCTTGACTAATTATTTAGCTGTGCAGAAGTTTTCAGATTAATGGCATACCATTCATTCTTGGCTTTAATTCTTGCACTGTGGGAGTCTTGTTAAGGAAGGTGGTGCCTACACTGATTGACTAGAAAATTTTGGTACGATTTAAAAATGAGTTCCCATAGGAACTCCATGACCAGCCAAGATTAACAAAATACCACTCAGACAAGCAGTATATTTGTTACCAATCATTATAATCCAACGGTGTACAGCGATCCCCACATTCAAATGTGAGTAGACAAACATTAAAGTCTTAGTTTTAGATGTTTAGCTTTAGATGTTTATCTTATTGTTGTGGTACCTAATCTGGGTCAAGCACCAAAAAGAAAAATTTTGGTAGCGCATTAATTCCTTCAGGTGCACATAAGACATTTAATTATCCTAAAGAATATTTAGGAACATCAAATTGAGCATTAAAGTTGCATACAGTCATGTTGCAAAAATCCATCACCAAAATTAGCCCCAGGATATGCTCTTAGGTTTATCAGAACTCAAACCCACCCTTTCAATAAATGGACATAGTGAAACACCAAATGATCAATGTACTTCTCCAGGGTGCTGTCCTCCTAAGACAACCACCATGTTCCAAATGTTTCTGTGTGCTAGTGTGGATGGGCATAAATCACCTTGAGTTTTATGCATCAAATTTGCCATATGTAACCTTCCCTTGAAGGGTAAGATTTAAGTTTAATCATTTCCTACTTTCTCATACATTGTTTAGATCTTACCTTAAAATGCCCTAATCAAAGAGAAAGAAGAATAATTATAACTTCACTTCTACTACATGGCATTTTTCTTCAGGACCCTAAAGTGTTTTACTTATCTCGTTTATATTCTGTGCGTAAACTCGTTTAGTAACCCCAAATAGTCAAAGAATAAAAACAATTTTTATATATCAAGAAAGGCCAAGTGGCTTGTCAAAAGTCCATTCAGCTAGTAAAATATAGGCCCAGATTTCTCAAACTCAGACCAACTGACCCCATGGTCTCCTCTTTTCCTTTTTGGCTCTTCTGTTCTTGAGTATATTTCGTATCATTCATTTAATTCATATACAACATGTCTAAAGAAAAAAATATGAAGACACAGAAAAGATATCAGATAATATAAGACATATAAATGATTAGGAGGAGGAATGAATTTTAGAAATATCTTCTATAAAGAATTACAGGAGGGGCTGGAGCAGTGGCTCAGTGGTTATGGCATTTGCCCGGCATGCTCGAGTACATGGGTTCAAACTCCAGAATTCACTTGCACAACTGTCAGAGCAATAAAATTCATGTGAAAAACTCAAAAGTTGATTCTCAAAAAAATTACAGGAAATTACATACAAAATATATTTATGAGATGAATTATAATCTAATGTTATACTAAGAAGGTTAACAAAGTTTATACACATTGATTGCTACAGTTTTGACAATGTTTCCCCCTCATCTGTATCCTGTATCACAATATACTTCTAATAAATGTGGAGAAAAAAAAGAAAAAAGATTCAAAATATTCTCCATTAATATCATTTTATTTCTTAAATTGTTGCATTCAATTTTTCCATCCCTTTATTCAAATAGGTGTAAAATACAGTGCTTGGAATTGGGAAAACATGCCCTCCACACCCTGTCCTCAAGCTTGTTGCCAATGTTACTGCCAAACAAACAGCTGGACTAAGCCCAAGTGTGGGCAATCGAAGAATTATAGGAGGGTGCTGGAACACAAAAGCCACCTAAAATACATCCCATGTGGTCAAGCAAGGCTTCCTAGGGGACACAAAGCATATGCCAGACCTGAGGGATGAAGACAGTTGTTCATGTGTAGAAGAGAAGTTCAGAGGAAGGGACACTTTGCAAAGACTTGAGGATCATAAATATTGTACAATAAAGGAACTGAAAAACATCAATATTGACTAGCATGGATGCTTATATTTTTCCAACCTCATCTTTACTATGTTCCATCTGTAAGGGCACATAAAATGGGGAAAGTACCCTAGATTTGGAGCTAGAGGGTTCAAATATACATTTCAGTTCTCTCACTGATCTTACCAATCTTAGACAAGTGGTACACCCTTGTTAACTTCAGTATCATTGAGAAAACAGTAATAATTGCAACACGTACATTAAGCAGTTTCATTGAAATGCATACATTAGGGAGTAGAACAGTAGCCCAGCAATTGGAGCACTTGCCTGGCAAGTGCAAAGACCTGGGATCAAACCCAGCATCACACACACAGCAAAGTATTGGAGAAGCAAAGATCAGATGAATAAATAAAATTGATACTCTTTTCATACTCCCCTCCCCTCTTTAAAAAATAAAGACATACATGAGTTTGCATTTGAAAAATGACTTGTACAGACATTCAATAAATGATATCTTCACTTTCTAATAAAAAATTACATAGACTACCTTTGCCTCAAGTGTTTTATAAAAATGTTGAAGTACATGTGTTTATGGTTTTGAATCCATGCAACTTGCTGTGCATGTGTTTAAGGTCTACTATTATTTCAACCAATTATGTGATTCATATACAGAACTGGAAGAGATCCTGGAGATTCATTTATGGCTCCAAGGCAGGATCTTGATTCCTGGTATTTGAGGCAGGACAATTCTTCACTGTGTGAGATAATGCAGTGCACCGCAGAATACTGCAGACTGATAGCCAGAGAATGGCAGTAACAACCCAAATCATTGTGACAAGCAAAAATGAACCCACATTTTTCCCAAACATTTCCCTGGAGTTATCACCTTGAGAACCCATAGAGTTAGATCTCTCTCTCTCTCTCTCTCTCTCTCTCTCTCTCTGACACACACACACACACACACACACACACTTTTGTCTGAAGAAAAATCTAAACACAAAAGGCTGAAGTGATTTGTCCAGGTAAAAACTTAGTACATATCAATAACAACCTGATTTTGTCTCTTGCTTTTTAGTTGAGGTTTTTCAAATCTTAATTAGTCCCACACTAACATTCCATTAAATTCTTTTGCATTCATGTAAAGCTTCATATACAGTTAGTTCTCCCTTTCCACTGATTCCCTGTCTCAAGATTCAATCAGTCTGGGCTGGAGTGGTGGCTCAGCAGTTTTGGCACTTGCCTGGCAAGCACAAGGACCTGGGTTCAAACCCAGCACCACATGCACAATTAAATGTTAGAGCAACTGAGGCCATGCTTAAAACTAAATAAAGTTGTTTCTCCCTTTTCGTGTCTCTCTCTCTCTCTCTCTCTGTCCCTCTCTTTAAAAAAAAAGATTCAATCAATCTTGGATAAAAAATGTTCTAAAAATAAAAATTGTGTCATTACTGAACATGTATAGACATTCTGGTCATTATTCCCTGAAAAATATAGCAGTATAGCAGCTATTCACATGTGTACAGGAGAATGTACGTGATTTATATGAAAATACTAGACCATTTTATATACAGACTTCAGTGTCCAGATTTTGGTATTCCCAGGGGAGTCCTAGAACCAACCCTTGGTAGATACCAAAGGATGACTGCATGTATTTCATTTAACAAATACATGAAGACATTTCTAATTTAGTGGGGGGAGAAAATGGGCCAGGTAGTTACTCCATCCTTGGTCAAGTTTCCTTTCAGTGCATTTTTTTTAAAGAGAGAAGGACAATAACATGATATTGCAGCCTTTGAAGCTAAATGGATGGCTATGGAAGAAACTATGCTGACTAAAATCTGCTTAACCCAGAGAACCAAGGGTTGAATGTCTCCACTCATCTGTGGAGGTTGGATCTAGACCCTGGTAACTGAGAAAGGTGGTCTATTACCATGTGTTTAAACCAGATAATGTGTAATGTTACATAACCTAATACTTTTTTTAGAGATGTTATCGGAAGGGGAAGGGAGGGATAAGGGTGGGTAACTGGGGGGGCACTCTTGGGGGTAAATCTAATCTTCAGAATCTATACACATTATATATTGTCCGTTCCCAGCTGGCAGGAACCAGACAGCTCTCACTTGACGGTTGACTGAGATTAAAATAGACCCACTGGCCCCGAGTTCTCCAAGCACTTTATTTCTCCCTTTACCATGGTTAAAGGCCTCCAAGTGCTTCCCGTCTTCCCTCTTTTAGAGGAACAAGGCCTTTAAAACATTCTTTTTAGAGTCAAGGCTATTCACATATTAGAGTCCCTGTTTCTATTGCTGTACTAGAGTCCCTATTTCTGCAGCTGAGGCTACTACCTGCATAGGAGGGTTCTTCTACCACTGCTGATCTTTCCGTCATCTCTGCTGCTGCTGCTTCTTTGCTGCTTCTAACCTGACTAGTCACTACTATATTTATCTATTACAACAACCAATAGGGGTACAGTGCAAACACATTTATCCAATTGTAACAAATGAGTGGCCAAATAGCTTAGTCATGAGGTCAGGCAAGTTACTAATTACAAGCCAGCTGGCCATCTTAGAGTTGTTTATCACTTTCTGACATCTGACTAGGCATCATGTTGACCTTAGTCTCCAACAATACATTATTTTGTTTAAAATTTGTATGATTGTTCAACAAATAAATTTCTCAATAAAGAAAGAAGATAGGGAGAGAGAAACAGAATCAATTTTTATTGAGTTTCTCACATGGCTTTTGTTGCTCTGACACTTAGTTGTGTACTTGTGCATGCTGGGCAAGCATCATAACCACTGAGCCATCATTCCAGCCCCCTTTCAGTGTATTCTATTGTAACAAGAGTTCTGTAGAAGCAGAATCTGAGAGAGTTTAGAGTCATTTTTCATCAAGAATCATTATACTGTATAGAGATTGTATAATCTCTGCTCTACCTTGCCCAAGCTACTATTGGATGTGACACTCAATCCATTGATACATCATGAACCACAAGCTAAAAAATTTACTATAAATAATACTTCTCCATAACTACTATTCAGATAAGTTTTATAAAATAGAGTAATATTATATTTTAGATAATTCTATATCCTAAAGATTCAAATTTTTGCATTTTTTTTCACATTACATAAAATACAGAACTTTTTTAGGCATAGATTAAGTTTTTTAGGTGCATTACATGGGCTTATATTTTCAGGAGAAATATTTGCAAGCATGTTCACTTGAAAGAAAAGCCATATTTTGTCAATATATAGCTTATGTAAACATCTCCAGACTCCACTGAGTATCAGAGTTGTATGTGTATTCATTAATTTCTAATCAGAGGACCCAGGAACAACTGTCTCCAAATTCCGAACTCAGGTATGTGGGTAGTTCATTGATCCTTATGAATACTCAACCTGTGGAGATATTAGGAAGACAAAATATCAGTGGTTAACTACATGAATTTAGAAAAGAATATTAAACTCTTTTCCACTTAACTTGAAAATTGAAAGAGGAAAGCTTTAATACCAGAATGATAGACAAAGATCTTCCCACAAATTTGAATCATAAAAACTCTAGAAAAAGCTACTATGAGCCATGTTTAGAAAGTTCTGCCTGTATCCTAAGAAGCACATCTTCAGAGATAATTTTCAATGTCATGGCTCTGGAAGACAGGTAATAGAAGAAACGTTTGACAGATTTCTTCCCCATTTACAACTCCATGAAACTACCATCAAGAGAGAAAAATCTCAAACTATTTGCTTTCTGATGTCCCAAGACATTGGTAACATTAAGTAACAGGGTCTGTTTTTAATAAGTATGCAAAAAAAGTCTTTCAAATTCCTTCATCTACTTCAAACTTGATGACCAAGATTACTGTCTTTCATTTGTCCTCTGCTCATTCCATCCCACATATATCAAAAAAGTCAAGGGTGGGATGGTATTCTTATGATATTGTTTTTCTTACAAGTGTCATTCATATTTAGCATTCCCAAATCTTAATGAGAAAGCATAGCCCATTTCTCCTGTCCCATAATGCAATTAACAGAAAGTGGGATATTATATATACATACATCTGTATACACACATATCTATATCATTTTTGTATTTGTTTTACAAGTTCTTTAAATTTAGTTTAAGTTTTCAAAATAGGAAATATGAAAGAATGATATTACTGCTTACCATGCAAACATATTGAAGAATCTATCTAGAACATTCACCCCAATGTTTTCAACCCAGATGAGAATATACTCATTTTTCTCCTAATTTGTTCTCACTTTTCTACTTCTTACATTTATCTAAATCAGATTACTCTGCCTTG
Organism: Aplodontia rufa; assembly: GCA_004027875.1. NCBI lineage: Eukaryota > Metazoa > Chordata > Mammalia > Rodentia > Aplodontiidae > Aplodontia > Aplodontia rufa. Next base: position 10,045 of record PVKS010043863.1, read on the forward strand.
TTTTCCATGTCCATCCCCAAATTTCTCCTATGGGTCACCCTGCAGATTTTTGCTCTTAATTTTGCACAGATAGTGACCAGAAACAAACAGCTAAGCTGGCAGCCTTAATCCAGTCCTTCCCTCCGACAAGCTCATTCACAGCTATTTAGTAGCCAATATTCCTGAAGCATGCTTAATGAGGTTTCTACTGCTGCATTCCAAGTGCTTCATATATATATTAACTGCATCTATCTCTAAAATTTGTCTAAAATACCAATATTACCTCCATAATGAGAAAACTGAGACAGACCACTTAAACTTATCCAAAGTCAAGCTGGCAAGAGACAGCAGACTGGGATATTAAGAGACATAAACGAGCAATGAAAACCATGTTTTAATAACTTTGCTATATTGACTGTTAAATGCCAGACACAGAGACAAACACCTATAATTTCAGCTTCTCAGGAGGCTCAGGCAGGAAGGTCCTAAGTTCAAGGCCTACCTGGACAATTTAGCAAGACCTTGACTCAAAATGAAAAGATAAGTGCTGGGGAAGTAGCTGAGTGCTACAATGCCCTTGGTTTCAATCTCAAGCACAAAAGGAAAACAAAATGGGGGAGGGAAAAAACAGTCCAGTATGGAACAAGTCTACAACCCCAGCTACTATAGACACTAAGACAGAAACATGGAATGTTTAAGGTCACCCTGAACATTGCCATAAGGCCCTGCCTGCCCTGTCAAAATGAAGGAAGAAAGAAAACTAGAATTTTGCTATACAAACAGTGCTGAGCCATGTGAAATAAATGCATAAGGCAAGGTAAAACAGTATTTGCCTTGTAAAAGTAACTTCAGGACAAGTCCTTGTCCTATTTTTCCTAGTATGCTGTTCTCAGATACCATATAGCTGGTATGTGTTGTTACTAAAATGTGCTTTTTTGGAAAATGAGTGTGAAATATAACATCCAAGTGTCATTAGTATCAACTTGAATCTTTCAAATATGGCCCCACATTGTTGTTTTCTTTTAATATGCTGATATTAATGATATTTGAAGAGATAAAAGTAGGCTGTCAATGCTATGACAATGAAAATGTTTGATTATACAGTTGTCGCAAATTCATGTGTCCAACAAATGCTGAAAAATCAAGTTTAGAGTAGGTGCAATTGACATAACTTGAACCAGCTGACACTCATTAACTGACTCCCTTGCTGGCTGCTTTGATCCCATTTGGGTTTCTTGTTATTTCCCCCTCCTTTATCAACCACCAGATGTCTCCTAAATGCAGATAGGAATGGCCTGAGAGACAGAATCATCTATTCTATAATGATAGAGTAAATCAAGGAAGTTTTTCAAGGCCTCAATATTTATGGCCTCTATAGAATTAGTGAGTTAGTCCCAACTTGAGGAAACATTCAGGAGAAAAAGAACTTGTTCCACCAACTTGTTCTAAGAAAGCACACCTGAGGTTCAAATACAAAGAATTCCACAAATGCAAAACTCGTGGAGAAAACTTGGTCATGTTGAAAGGACATTGGCCTCACTGCTGAAAAAACAGGTTTAGGTAAGTCATGAACCAGCTATGTGATCTGAGCAATCTTAGTCCAAACTGGGAATGAGTTTCCCCATTTATAGAATGGGAGGACATGTAATAAATAAAGATGCATTCTAAAATAGTTTGCACTCTTAAAAAATATTAAGGCTTAGGAGCTGGAGCAGTGGTTCAGAGATTACAGCACTTGCCCAGCATGCACAAGTACACGGGTTCAAACCCAGCACCCACATACACAATTAAATGTCAGAGCAATGAAACCATGTGAAAAACTCAATAAAAATTGATTCTGACTCTCTTTCTCACTCCCTCAAAAAAATATACTAAGGCTTAGAAAATAAGGGGTAAACAACTTAAATGCATATTTTGCATCCAAAATTACTGAGGCTGAGTAAGCACATTTTTAATGATTTAAATAGCATTTTTCTGAGAACCCCTTGTGACCACATAATCCTATTTATCTCATTACCATTTTTCTCTTCCTGGCACTAACCACCTGACAGTGTGTGTTTGTCTCTATTTTACGTCCCCTTGCAACAGGCATAGACTTGGACCTTTTTCATTCAGTGTTAGATCCTGTCCACTTGCAACCACGACTCGTATTGATTAAAAGTGAATTTTACCCCATCCTAACTACTACAAACATTAGTAATTACTAAAAAATAGCATTATAATTTTCAATATACTTCTTTTAAATATATAATATATTATTCTTAAAACATTTTCATCTCTTATGTTATTGCCAAATAAAAATTTATTAGAAAGCAATTTCTATATAAATTTTAAACAAAACCATTTTCATTAGAATATTGTTGAAAATAAAAATAGCACTGAAATTGTAAGAAAAGTGCTTAACTCTGGCTCTCAAGATTTTTCTTGGCTCTCAAGATTTTTCTATCCTCATCAGCTCAGTTTAACAGACTATTGACATGCAACTACAAAGTAGGTGCCATGTTGTCAAAGATAAATTAGATATGATCCAGAGTTTATAGCAGGGATAAGGAATAAACAGATAATTTATGCTACCTGAGAAACAGACAAGAGATATTTAGAGCACATGTAGCCTTCTGCCTAAAGTGTGTAGTTCCCAAAATATTACTACCAGTCTACTTTGCTGAAACAACAGAAATTTCTTCCTGTGTGAATGCATAAAAATTTCAAGAAAAGTGCTTTATTATTTAGCAAGGATGATTGTTCAATTGCTTTGTGTATGGTCTTTATTATGCATTTTAACACAGATGTGCTTAATAAGTTCCATTAAAGACATTGGAGGAGTTGAGTTTAATATTGTAGTAATTCACATGCTGGGTAATATATGACAGAAGAGAAAAATATACAATTGAAGGCACAAACACACTTGTCATTCAGATAATTTTGTTAACTTATTGAATTTTGAAGATGCTTGCTTAGTCCATTCACCATAAGCTATACAAAAGAAAAAAAATTTAGTGCCCTTTCATTTAACCATTTACTAAGAATTCTAGTAAAAGAGAAGATTGAGCTTCTATTAAGATAAGGGATTTGACTATTAATTATACAATTTCTATCAATCAAGAAGAGAGACAAGATCTGGGAATTTTAGTTTTGGATGATTATGAGAGTCACCCTGAAGATTGGCCTTTTAATCCCTCCTGGTCCAAGTTTTTTTTTTAGTCTAAGAAAAATAAAGAACAAAATGAACTACATAATTCTATGGTTTCTTCAAGTACTGAGTTTTCCAAGCATGTGCCATGAACAATTTAAACCTTGCTATTATCTCTCCAAATAACTGACTTACAAACCACTACTTGGGGACTGCAGACAATCTGGTACTTTTCCTTGTACAAATGTTGTCAGCCATACTACTCAGTGAGATACAAGGCTTATAACATTAACAAAAACCACTTTTAAACAGGAAAGGATACCTAGCAGTATAAATAAGACTGGCTACCAAAAGACTGGCATGTACTAGTTGTCTCTGAACCTACATAGTAATTTGGATCATTAGGAATTAAAACCCACACACAACCACAGAAGCTCAACATGTGGTCCAGAATTTTCTTTCATTTCCACCTGAGATTTTGATGTGTAGTCACATTTGTGAACACTGTACATAACAAATGTTATGAGTTTTGAATACTGAGGGGCCTCTATTTTAAATTGGTTTGGGAAAATTAATAATATGTATTTTTGAAATTGATTGTAATTTTTCCTTATCAGTCAGTAACTGTTCAAATAAAACTGACTATAATAATCCCTTAGAGGTATGAAAATAAGTCAAACTTTCCATACAGCATGTGAATTGCATTCAGATACTCATATTTTCTCCAAGTCTCCTAATAATTATTACAGCTTATATTTGTACAGTATTTTATGGATCACAGTGTACTACACGTGAATCCCCATTTGAACCTTCCTTATATTATCCTCATCTAAAAAAAGGAAATTGAAACTCAGATAATTATCCCAGGATCACAAAAATAAGAAGAAATTTGAATATAAACAAGTATTTCTGACTCCAAATGCTTATCTAATCACATAAATAGTAAAAGGTACTCTGGGCATAATACATCAACCTAAATCCATTAATATGCTTTTATAACTTTAGCCCTACTTAGAAAATTTTTAATGTATGACTTACAAATATTTTAATGTATGACACCAGAGTCAGAATTACTCAACCCAATAGCTCAAATTAACATTACTATTTTTTAAGCCCTATTCAAAAACTTGAAGATAATGCTGTAGTAGACAGGGCACCACGTGGAAGCTATTTCTCTCATGAGGAAGTGAACAAATCAGGATATAATAGGAGAGAAGGTTATAAATAAAATCAGAAAACCAGCAACTGTAGCTACCGTCTAAGACAAATTTTAACTTCATCCTTTAAGAAGAACAGAGACAGGGCTGGAGCGGTGGCTCAGCGGTTTCGGCGCTTGCCTGGCAAGCACGAGGACCCGGGTTCTAAACCCCAGCACCACGTACACAACTAAGTGTTGGAGCAACTAAGGCCATGTGAAAAACTAAATAAAGTTGTTTCTCTCTTTCTCTGTCTCTCTCACAGTCCCTCT
>PVKS010043864.1:0-14578 GCA_004027875.1 Aplodontia rufa
GAAGGGAGAGGGGACAGGAGGGAGGGGGAGTGGAGGGGGGCAGGAGGGAGGGGGAGGGGGCAGGAGGGAGGAGAGAGGGAGCAGGGAGGAAGGAGGGGAGAGGGAGCATGTTGGCCAGTTGAGCAGTCCCTGCCCTTGCTCCACCCTAACCCCTTGAAGCTGAGCATGTCCCTGCTTTGTGGCATGGGCAGGATGTAGTGATTTTGCAGTTGTGATTCTGGCTCCCTTGCCAGCTGGCCTGATGGAGAGACAGTTAAAAGCAACCCGAACACGGATTTGTCGCCCAGGGCCTAAAGCTCTTGCACCCAGAGACTCCGTCAAAGCTGGGCCTGCTGGAAAGGGCAGTTCTGCTCCTTGCTAGGCCTGCGCTTGCTAGAAGACACCCACAGGCCAGGGGCAGAGCCTCCAGGGCCCCGGTGACCTGTAAGGCTCCACCCTGCATGGCCCAGGGTGCTCAGACCCCAGTGCTCACCTGGGCAGTGCCCATGCTCACCCTGCTGCAGGACACCACGGGTTTCTGAGAAGCCAGAAGGCGGGTGGTCGCCTGATGGGGCCTGCAGGCTGGCATCTCTACGGTATCTGCATTCCCAGGGCCCCTTCTTGGTCTGTTCCGTGTGCTCCTGAAGCCGTCCTACCTCCCACAGGCCGTGGGAGGAGGTGGCCAGGGCCCTGTCTGGGGGACATATTGATCTCCAGGACCTGGCTCAGAGCTGATGCCACTGAGTGCACGTCCCGTGGGGGTGGGAAGGCAGCATTCACCTTTGCTGGCCGGGGTGGGGCTGTCCCCTAGTCCACCTGCTCTCCTGTGCTGGGCTGATGATGACCCCATCCAATGCCTATGTCCTATTCAATGAAACCTGTGAGCTGCTACCTCGCAGAGGAGGACTCTGCAGGTGGGATTAAGTGCAGGATGCTGGGATGGGACCCCAGGGTCCTTATAAGAGGACAGGAGGCTCAGATACAGGGAAGGTGGAGGACAGCTGAGATTGGAGGGCCAAGGGGCAGGCCGTGGAATACAAGCAGCTTCCGGGAGCTGCAAAAGGCAAAGAAACTCCACTGCAGCCCCACGACTGCAGCTCTGCCAGGTTGCTTTTGGCTTCCTGCTCTCCAGAACTGTAGCGTAGTAAATATGTGTGGTTTTAAGTCTTGTCATTTACAGTAATTCCAGAAAGGGTAGGAAGCTGAAAGTCAGCTCCACCACCAGCCAGGGAAGTGAGGCCAGCAAAGTCGGATGGCCTCCCAATGGAGAGAGCTGGGAGGTGGCAGGGAGGATGCTAGAGGGAAACCGAGGCCCAGCAGTGGGCAGTAACCTACCAGCCGAGGCCACCCAGGAACAGGGCCAAACAGCACAGGGTTCTGCCCTTTGCAGTGGGTGGCCCCGTAGTGCAAGGATGCTCCACTGCTCCTGGCCTTGCAGGAACGGAGCTCCAAGTGGGCGGGGGCCTTGGGAGGCAGACAGGGATCTCCTTGTCCCAAGGTCACATAGGTGTGGCAGTGCGCTCCAGCCGTGAGCAGCTATTGACTGCTCATTATTCATTCTCAGCTCTGCTCTAGACTAGGGCGTGAGTCAGCGCACAGCAGGGCCTCCTTGCCAAGTGAAGAGGGAGAGCAGGATGCAGACACCAAGTTCAAGCCTCGGCCCTGCCTGATCCTGCTGGCAGCCGCTCTGGACACCCACCTGTGTCACCGCCTCGCGGGCCACTGGTGGGCTCTGCTCTACTCAGAGGGCGATGCTGCTCCGCTGCAGAGCTGTTTCATCTGTGTGTGCATCTGCCCAGTGTTTGATGGGGGTCTGGCCTTGAACAAGGTCCCTGTCCTCGCAGAGCTGCAGAGGCAAAGCACCTTGGTTCTTGGCTGCAGGGGGCAGAGGGTGCAGGCCTGGTTGAGTCTCTGGCACTCAGGGGCCTGTGCTGGCTGAGTGCAGGAGGAGAAGGTCCTGGAAACCCCCGCATACCCACGGCTGCCGAGGGTGCATGGAGCTCTCCGCCCCTTCTCCTTCTCACACCTGCCCCGGCATCTTTATCACCATTTTCGAAATTTCTGGGGTTTGTGTCTGTTTTGCACAGCTGGGTCCCTGAGTGGGTCCCTGAGAGGTGAAGGTCTGGCCCAGCGGCTGCTGAACAGATGTGATGCAGAGAGCAAAGTCCCCAGGGCAGGAAGCAGGGACCCCCGCGTGCTCACCCCCTACTGCCCTCCCAGGGCAGCCCTTTTGCTGCATGTGTGCCTCTCCCGGGAGCTTGTTAAGATGAGATTCTCACTCAGCAGGGCTGGGCATCGGCGGTCTGCGTTGCTTTTTCAGCATGCTCCACTTTTTCCTATTTATTGTTTAACTTGAAAAATAAGTCATATGTATGTATTGTGCATATCTTTGTGTATATATGTGTATGAATATACGTGTGTATATATGTGTATGTGTGTAAGTATGTATATGCATATATGTGTATGCATGCATGTATATGTGCATATATGTGTGCATATGTGTATATATTTGTGTGCATGTTTTATGTGTGTGTGTGTGTGCACATATACATATGTTTATACATGTGTATGTGCATGTAAACATGTGCATATAGACACATGTCATTTATATGCGTGCATATGTGTATGTGTGTAGAAATGTATGCACATGTGTTTATATGTGTGTACAGTGCATGTGTGTCCAAGTGTGTAAACATGAGAGTATGCATGCATATAAGTGTGTTTAATGCATGTGTATATATACATGCATACACGTGTGCATTTGTGTGTATGTGTATACATGTGCTCATCCATGTACATGTGTGTGCATATGTGTGTGCATACGTACATGTATATTTACACCACACAGTAAGATGTTTTCATACACACTCAGATTGCAAAATGGCTAAATCAAGCTAATTAAAAATATTATGGGCTGCTGCCTGCCTAGGTCTAGGGACCTTATGTGGAGCGACAGTGTCCTAGAGAGGTTGTCAATGGATCTGTCACAGCGGTCACTGCTTCCTTGGTGTGACTCTGGGACCTGGAGCACAGCCAGCACTGAGTAGGAGCCCAGTGCAGACTGTTCAGAGGTGGGAGTGTATAGCTGTTTGTTGCCGGGGGCTGGTGTCACCTGTGTTACTCCACTCTGAGGGCCGCGGGGAGCTCTCTTGCCTGGTGTGGGGGCTCATCCCTGGCGTAGGTTGCAGAGGCTCGGTGTCGGTCCTTCGTCCCGTGTCCTGATGCACCCACGGCTCTTTCGAGACCTGGAGGAATGCCTGGTGTTCTGGCTTCCGCCCTTCCTGTGCTGAGCAGTTCTGGGAAGTCACTTGGCTTTTCCCAGCCAGTGTCTTTATTCCTGAACCGTTGCTGCCCACACGTGCCAGAGTTGCCACAGGGACCCTCAGAGATATCGAAAGCAGGTGCTGAGCATGCTGAGGCCGGGGGTGTGCCCCCATTTTATGAATTAGCAGTTCATAAAATGCCTTTCCTGCTCCACGCTCCACTCCTACCCAGCATTTCAGACCTGGGAGTCACCTCCAGGGAAAGCCCCAGGGTGGGTGGGTGCCGAGCAGGGGTCCACAGGGGCCACCCCCAATGATGTCCCAAGTGAGGAAGGAGTGAAGAGCGCATTCCCGGGAGGCCTAGACAACCAGGGTGGAGGCAGGGTAGGAGACAGAGGTGAGGGCTGCGGCTGGGCCCTTGAGACTTGCGGGGTCATCAAGCAGCACCCAGAGAAGAGGAAGCAGGAGCCCAGGCCCTTGGCTCAGTTTTGAGGCTAAATTGAAGGGAGATGTGTTAAAAGGGGCTCCCTTGCTCCCTTCTGCTCTGACCCTCTCACCAGTGGACCCAGACCTCGGGCACCACTTGGGAACGGCAACTGGCCATAGGGTCTGTGCCAGATCAAGAGAATGTGGCAGGCATCACAGAAACAAGGGTCTGGTCCTTCCTCCTTGCCGCATCACCTTCTAACACCATTAGGAAGGAGCCTCTCCTGGCAACCTCCTGTTCATCCTTTCAGATCAGCTCAGGTTGCCCCTTCCCTGCTCCTCATTCAGGAGGCCCACTGTATCTCCCAGCCCAACTCAGCTCAAGCTAGGCACCCACGTGCCTGTGTCACCCACCACCCCGAGATCCCCGAGAGCACTGGGGAACTGACTGGACCATCGGTCTTGAAGACCTTTCCTACAGCTTGGCACATAGTAGTTGCTTGATTAACAGCTGAGTGAACGGATGTGTGGAGCCCTTCATCTTCCACTTGATGGGCACCGGGCAGTTCCCTCCTCTCCCTGTGCCTTCTGCTGATGAGCTTTGCAAAGTCCCAGTCTTGGCCCTCGGCTCCGGACGCGCCCATGCTCTTGCCCTCAGGAGCCAGCCCTGCACTCCTGGGAATGGCGACTGTGGCTGTGTCCAGGATTGGTTTCTGTCCTTATGGTTTAGACTGCAATTGATCTCTCAGGCAGAGGCTTGGTGCTTGATGAAGTCAGGACCGCTCAGCGCCACTGGATAGGATTACTCGCAAGGACAATTGCCCTTCTGGTGACAGCTGCTCTCTCTTTCAGATGTATATAATGCAATGAAAGAAGCTCAGGGATGCGGAGACCTGCCAGGTGGGTGGGACCCAGTGGGCTGTTGGCAGCTTTCTACCCCGGGGAAGACTGTGCTAAAGGGTGGCGGTGTTATTATGATTATTTCTCCACACTTGAGAGAAGTGTGCAGTGATGGCTTAGAAGAACAAAGGGGAGATGTTTAGCTTAGCAGGAGAATGTTTAAGATCTGATTATTTTTTTCCAACCTGAGCCTAAGAGCTCAGCAGAGACTGAGATTCCTGCACGGGAATCGCAGGCTTCCTTGACATGAGGGAAATGAAGCTCTTCTCCCATGTGGGGCCCCTACGGGTCTGCGGGTGGCCCACCCTCCCTGGAAGGCCACCCAACTGACCTCCCATCTGGCATGCAAGCAGTTTAAAGGGACATTAGTGGGACATTCTGCTGCCAGACTTGCTCATGCCATGTTTGAAGGAGAACCAATGTCCCTTGGCTGTTTTCATGAAGATCTAGTGGCAGCAGGTCCCTAAATCCAGTGACCAGCCATCCCCGAGGCCCACTATCCCGGTTTTCTGGGATTCTCCAGGTTTCAGCTCTGAAAGTCGCATGTTCCAGGAGAATCCTCAGTTCCAGGCACATGGGGACAGCTGGTCACCCTGGCTCCGATTGCACAAGACGTGGCATCTGATGGGGCCAGAAAGAGGGAGAGAACTCCGGGCAGCTGTCCGATACAGGGCAGAGGAAGGGGACAGTGGCAGCCCCTCCTGCCCGAAGCCGTCCTAGGACCAGCCAGGCACTGTTGGGGTGTCGGGTGCTCATGGTAAAGAGAGCAAGGCAAGCGTGTACGGCACAGGTCACCCTAGGTGGGGGCTGGGGCATCATGGGGCAAGCTCCTGTGGGAGGACTCGGCTTGGCTTTGGGTTCTGCCACTGTGTGCATATGGGACAGGAGCTGCCGGACCCCGACTCCGGCTCCCCTGCTGTCACTGGTGTCTTCTGAGGTGTGCTGGCCTCAGGACTGTGCGTCTGACCTGGGACAGGTAAGGAACAGGTGCCATGTCCTCCCTGTCCTGGTGTCCTTGCAGCTTGGCCTGCTGCCTCTGTCGTTCAGCATTTTAGGAACAGCCTGCTTGGGAGGGAGAGCTATAGAAATGGCCTCCGTGTCATGCGGATATGGCCCCAGGCGATATTGGAGCCGGATTCTTGGGGATTGCCTGAATTCTTCTGTAAAAGCAAGGGAGTGCGATAAGCCAAGGACTCCAGAGAAATAGGAGGTATGGTTCCACCCCCTTCTGTGCTGCTGTTCCTGAGGCCTAAGACTTGTTGGGAGGACTAGCTGTGGGACTCACACAAGAAACCCCTGGGAAAATGGGCCAAGAGGATCACCCCATGCAATGCTTACAGATTAAGAAACAGATGGTCAGAGAAGTTCCCAGCCATCGGATTCCTAAGTCTGTTTCTTGCAGTGCCTCTTGGATGAGAGAACTAGACATCGATCTGTGGCCATAGGACAATGGGCAGGTCTTTGGGAGCTGGGCAGTGTCCAGGTGTGAGGCTTTGGTGTGTGTGTTGCCTATGGGCAGGCAGGGTCACTAGGGTGAGTGTTCCACGCTCTGGCCAATGGCTGGTTTGCTCTTTGACCATCAGGGGGCTGAGACTGTCTCTTGGGCTATTGTCCATCAGTCCTTGGTACCCACATTCTCCCTCCCTTCCACCACGGGTCCTGGAGAGTGCTTGCATTGTGCCTGGGCAATCAGGGTGGCTGGCTCCTGGCTTTCTTCAAATGGGAGTCCACGGAAGGGTGGCCCGTGGTGTGGCTGAGGGCTGTGGGGGAGATCGCACCAACCGGATCCCTAATTAATGTTTGTTTTATGATGTTCCAGGGAATGATCGCTCGATAAGATAATGCAAACAGAATTTTTAAAAAGCGTATGTTCAGTTTAAACAGCAGCACAAACAGACGCCTTGCAGAGGAGCCTGCCAGCCGATGTCATTAGCAGAAGCGATGCTCTTCTTCCTGCAGCCTGGGCTTGCTAATCATTTCATTAATTATAAGCGGAGGCACTGGTGCCCGACTCCTGACCCTCTCAGGAACAGGAGGTCACAGAGCCCTTTAGGCGGGCTCGGCAGAGACACTGTCCCACGGTGGGGATGCGGCCAAAGCTCCCTCTTCTGTGCCAGGAAGCAGGGCCTGCTGGGTAGGGATGGAGAGACATTTGGATTCAGGTTTTGGAAGTCAGGGTCTTTGGCAGAGTGGGGACCAGAAGTCACCTGGAGAAGGAGCTGGGAGACCTGCCTGGGCACCTCCACGTGGGCAGGAGAGGAAGCTTCTGTTCCCTCCAGCCTCCGTGTGAATTTTCCAGTTGCTGCTGTGACAAGCACCACAACCTTGGTGTCCTGGAGCAGTGTGAATGCGCTGCCTCAGGTTCCGGAGGTCAGAACTCCACAGTGGGTCTCGCAGCATGAACGTGGTCAGCACAGGTCCTCCAGGGCTCCAGCACTGTCCACTTCCTGCCGGGGGCACCTGTGGTCCAGCCTTGCAGCCTCTTCCTCCTTATTTGAGGTTATGCTGCTGTGCCTTGCTATGACTCTCCTGGTCCCTCTTCCATCTCCAAGCTGTGACCACACTGGGCCACCCGTCATCCACCTGCTCTCCTGCCTCAAGGTCAGACGGTGCATGACCTTGACTCTGTTTGCACCCTGCACTCCCTGTGCTGGAGCCAGTTGTGTCCCCAGGTCCGGAGGCCAGGTCCGGAGGCCAGGTCTGGAGGCCAGGACTGGGCTTCGGGGCCCCTTCCTCTGCTGAGCGGTGATGGTGTTTTGCACAGGGCATGTGCTTCCACGTGGCTGCTTTTGTCATTTATCTTTTGGTTTTTATGAAAGGACACACAGAAGGGGCGGAACCAGCAATCCGGAGGTTTGTCTCAGCAGGTCACTGGCTCACTACAGGCCTGGCCTCTGGGGGCTGCAGGTGGCTGCTCTTTCCTTTGTCCTGTCTGTCCCATAATGTCACCTGGGGGCAAACGAAACTAGGAAGGAGATAAGGAAATACTTCCAAAGTATAAAATTCAGAGGTGAGTGTGGTCACACCTGTCACTTTAGAGGATTGTTCCTGAGCCTGAAGCCCCACCCCTGCCCCAGGACAAGCACAGCCAGGTCTTGGGGCACCCGTGCCCACGTGCCCCAGGGTGAGCACACCCAGTCTTGGGGCACCCGTGCCCACCCGCCCCAGGGTGAGCACACCCAGTCTTGGGGCACCCGTGCCCACCCACCCCAGGGGTGAGCACCCCCAGACCTTGGGGCACTCTTGCCCACCCTCCCTGCCGAGCTCCGCCCCAGGGTGAGTGCAGAGCTGTTGAAGATGTCTTTGTGGGGAGAGCTGGCTGTGCCTGCAGGCAGTGGCCCCCCTGCACCTTGGTGTGGATGGGGACACTGGCTTGCACAGTGCCAGCCTTTGGGCCACTTGGTCTCTGTCCCTTTACATCCTGAGTGGCTTTGAAACTCAAGTCCAGGAGATGCCTGTAGCATGCTGCCAGCACCCCCACAATTCCCTCCAGCCCCTCGTCCTCAACGTCCCAGGTATACAGCATCTATGTTTCTTAAATCAGGGCTTTGTTTCGCCTGTTCTAGAAGCAGACACAACCAGCCTGCACTCTGCTCCCCAGTTCCTGTTCCCCATCGTCATGACTGACTTCCATCTGTGTCCTTAGTTACGTCCTTTTATCCCCTGACTAGTCCTCCATGGTGTGATTGTGACATAGTGCCTTTGTCTCGTTCCCGTTGCTGGACTTGGGGACATTTCCCATTTCAAATAGTTACGAATAAAAATCTATGAACATTTTTGTTAGAAAAATAAATAAAAAGATCCAGGAGAGTTTGTTTGGTTCTCTGTGTATGACACCCTGTTCCCCGGCTCAGAAAGGGCCACCAGCCGTGCCTACAGGGAGGACAGCCCAGCACGGGCTGCTGTGTCCACCCCTGGCAGCCACTGTGCCTCAGGAGACCCTGTCCCTGCTGCACAGGCCTGTGTCCAAGGCTCCGACCTTCTGTCGCCCACAGCTTCCTGTGCCCTGCTGGGACCAGGGGGCAGCCGCCAGGGACCCATCTGCCCGGCAGACGGCAGCATGGCGCAGACTCTGGCACCGCGGCTGCGACCACCTGCACCCCATCCTGTCTCCTTTCAGTAGCTGCGGGGCCTCGCTCCGGTGTTTGTTTATATATTTATGAGCCCCAGAATTGCTGCTTCTGGCACGCTATTTACTGAACAGTATAACAGTAATTGTAGGATAATTGTGCTGCGGTGAAGGAACAGTCAGGGTCTACGCAGTAACTGGGTAATAAAAACCAGGCTTTATGGCTTCTGCTACTGGGAAGATTTATAGCCTTAATATTGCATTATGTAACTAATCATTTCCTGTTCAGAACGGCCTGGGATCTGCGCTGAGACCCCAGTCAGTGGGCGGGATCAGGAAGGAGAAGGAAGCTCATCCCTGCGGCTCCTTGACTTTTCTCCCAGTGGCCGAGATCCGTAGGCTCAGACCTGCCCTTCCTCCGGGAGGTGAAGAGGAAGCCCAGGAGGGACCCTGCTGCACCTTCTCGCTCCTCCCGGTGTCTGCCATGCGTCCAGTCCAGAGCCCTTTCTGATGCGTCTGGAAGAGCTGGGCACCGGGGTGCTGCCTCCCTGGCCATCGAGCTGGGGCCAGCTGTGTTGCAGCCTCCAGTCCTTACAGGGCTTCCCGCCTGAGGGGTGGTGGCCAAGGGCTTTCAGGTGTAGCTCCCACTGACCGTGCTGCTCAGCTACAGGTGCCCCTGGCAGGCCCTCTTGGGCAGGGGCTTGCAGTGGGGCCAGCTAGGCCAGTCGGCGCCCTCTGTGATCAGCCCGGGAACAGCGCGGTGTGCAGACTCCTAGGCCCTGGTGGGGTCACCAGCCCAGGCTGCAGCCCGCTGCTGGAGGAAGTGAAGGAGTGCTCAGCAGCAAGGCCACAGGAGGACACAGAGGCCCCGTGTGTATCTGGGGTGCACCCTGGGCAAACCTGGGACATGCGGGCATCAGGGTAAATGGCAACTATTTAACTGACGATAGCCCAGTTAATAGAAGAAGCCAGCAAGGTCATGCCGACATGCAGGAGGATATGAACAAGCAGAAGGAGGCAGAGAAACCCCAGCCCAGCGAAAAGGACTCAGGCAGACGGAACCAGGGGGGAGTGTGATGCTGAACTGAATGTGGATTCAGAATCAGAGTCTCCAACAATCATTAATCATGAAAGGAAAGGAGTAGTACGAGGCAGAGAACAGGCAGGCGCCACTTCGACCAGGAGGTTCGAGCTCCCTCAGTGCAGGACACCAGCAAGGCCACGAGGAAGAGGTGTCAGCCCCGGTTCCCCAAGTGGAGGTACGGAACCTGGGCCCAGTGATGGGGAAACACAGACACACACAAACTGGAAAGGAATGGCCACGGCTCTCCCAAAACATCAAGGCCAAGAAGGAAAGAGACCTAAGGGCTGCTTCAGATGGAGGACGCCCAGAGGGAGCTTCAGATAGAGGAGGCCCATGGGAAGCCCAGGGGGAGCTTCAGATGGAGGAGACCTGGAGGGAGCTTCAGATGGAGGAGGCCCAGGGGGAGGCCCAGAGGGAGCTTTAGATGGTGGAGACCCAGGGGGAGGCCCAGAGGGATGAGGCCTGAAGGGAGATTCAGATGGAGGAGGCCTAGAGGGAGCTTCAGATGGTAGATGCCCAGAGGGAGCTTCAGATGGAGGAGGCCTAGAGGGAGATTCGGATGGAGGAGGCCCAGAGGGACAGAAGAACCAATGAGCTGCATGGTCCTGGGTCACTTCCGGGGGAAGGGGCGCTGCTGGGCGATGGATAGTGTGTGCTGAGCATTTGGTCTTCTGATCTTGATCCTTGGGCTCTGGCTCTGCAGGAGAAAGTCTGGTCCTCAGGAAAGGTGGAGGTGCAGGAAGAGCACAGAGCCCACAGCACCAGACATCAGCAACTGAACCACCTGGGCCAAGAGTTCATGACAGTTCTTGCATGATCCCTGAGTCTGCCTGCAGGGCTGGAATGAGGGCTGAACTGAAGGCTTGGGCAGAGGAGGCTGGCAGGGTGAGTTCCTCTATGTATAGGACCTCAGCACAAGATGGATGTGCCCTGGGCACCCACTGGTCCCAGAAGAGAGAAAGCATGTGGGGCAGATCTGAGCCATACAGAGAAGACACTGGCCGTGGTGAGCCAAGCAGCCTGTCTGGATGGGCCCAGCCAGCCCTGGGCTGGCAGCACGGGGAGTCTGGCCTCCGGCAGGCATTGGAGAGGCCTTTGCAAGCGTCGGGGACAGGAGGCCTTGCCAACTGCCCAAGAACAGGGACTTCCAGCTGAGGCTGAGGAAGGTGGCTGCTTGGTGTTGCCCCTCTGCACCCTGGAAGGACTGGGACTTCACTGTGACTGCTGGAGCAACCGCAATTGTTCTGCTTACCTTTCTTCTCACTTTTAAACACCCCGTTAGTCACTGGCCCATAACTTTGAAAAGCCACCCAACGCAGAGATTTGGGAGGCTCCTGGGGAGGAGGAGAGTAGTTAGGCTTCTGTAGGGAGGCAGCAGCCTGCACAGAAGTCAGGAGGGAGGCGCTGTCCTGAGTGGATGCCGTGTGGGCCTGGGTCAGCAAATGCCAGGCCAGAGCCTCAGCGATCATCCAGCAGGAACAGACACGGCACAACTCCCCCAGGAGCCGGATGGAAACCCATGCGAAGCCCGGAGCAAGGAGCCAGGATGGAGCAGATCTGGCTGAAGGCTGGAGAGTAGGGTCCCTGCCTGCCCGGCCCGCCCTGACTCCACCTTACTGCACCACAGTCCTCGGGGTGCCCAGTGGGGCCCAGAGATCACTTGGCTCAGGAGGGCAGGGCTCTGGGCCCCTAGAAGCCCAGGTTTCCCTGCTTCTTCTCCAAGGGGCTTGACCTTCATGCTGGGTGGAACCCGGGCAGTGTGCTGCTGTCCTGCTGGGCAGCTGACCTTCGCATTTTCCTGGGGACTGGCATTCTGATCTGGGGTGGTGGCTGGAGATCAACTTGTGTGTGGCTGACATCCAACTACAATGTCCTTAACACCATCAACTGAGCGAGTCAATGTCCCCTAACACCATCGACAAGCCATTCTGTGTCTGGCACGGGTTAGGCACACGACACTCTATATTGGCCAGGGTCTCCAGAAAGCGGTTCCAACTGGACATTTCTATTCCAATAGGCAGACAGACCTTTAGTTGAGGAAATGGGCTCAGCTGATTGTGCAGACTGAGAAGTCCCAAGATCTGCTGTGGGCACACTACAGGAGGAGAGATGAGGGTGTAGGCAGAGCCAAAGCTGGCACCCTGCAGACCAGGAAGAGCTGCTGTTCAGTTCAAGTTCAAAAGCAGGAAAACCTGGTGGCCCAGCTCCAAGCAGTCAGATAGGAGTAGTTCTATCTTCCTCTAGGAAAGGCCAGCCCTCTTGCTCCATTCAGACCTTCAACTGATTGGATGAGGCCCAGCACATATGAAGGGTCACCTGCTTCATCAATTAAACACCAATCTCATCCCAAAACACCCTACGGAAGCACCCAGAATCAGGTTGCACAAACATCCGTGGTCCAGTCAAGCTGACACCCACGCTTAGCCATCACACATGCTGCTAACCTCTTCCCAGCGGCTCTACCTGTGTGCTAGCAGGGTTCTCAGCTTGCAGGGACTCAGAGGTGGAGAAACCCGCCCAGGATCACACCATCAGGAAGCGTGCAGAACCCGGGATGTCACCTGCAACCTGGAATCTCGTTTGCTCTGTGAACTCCTGTGCTCCCAGTTTGCAGGGAACAGATGTTGCTGTTTTATTTCGGGGGGTTCTGTGTCAGTTATTCATCTCACCTTGAGAATGTCCTTGAAAGCTCTGGATGTGGCTGCCATGCACGATTTCAAATGGTGTTTGACTGCCGTCACGGTGTGGGGTCCCTGAGTCCTGTGGAGGCAGCCCTTGTGTGTATGGTCTTCTGGTGTCCACTGTGCATCTGAGGCTTGCACGTGACATCCTGAGCTCTGCAGCCTCTGAGGGGCGAGTCTGCAAATGGAAGGCCAGGCCTCTCCTGTGCGGAGCAGGCACTGAGTCCAGTAGCAGGTTCCGGAATTTCCTCTCTGCTGCCTCTGAGGCTGCAGTCCCAGGTGGCTTGAACCCAGGGATGTCACCAAGCCAGTGGGACCGGCCCCAATTTGCTGTTGCGGAGAAGCAGGGACCTCCTGAGCCAAGCAATTCTGGGCAAGTCCCCCGAGGGAAAAGAGTCAGGAGTTTGGGGAGCTCATCCCCCAGGGACTATATCCAGGGGCTGCAGCTCCCCTCTAGACCAGTTACCCAGCACCCTTCTGAGAATGTTCTCCATGTGGATCCTCAGTAATGGTGAACAGTTGGCTGTAGGTGCCCCTAATCAGGAGCTCTAACTTGAAAAGCATCGAGTTGCGTGAAACCCTGATTCATTTGTTCATGCACCCACTTGACAGGCACTGATCAAGAACCTACTGCATGCTAACGCTATTCTAGGCTGCAGGCATCTAGAAATAAAAGGAAGGCGGGGTGGGGGTGGGTAGGTCAAAAACCACAGCACGTGTCCACCTCCCTGGGGCTGGGAGCCCAGGGGAGTTGCTCCCTTGATCAGGCTCTGTCCCCAGCCTCACCTGGTCAGGCTGTGTCTTCCAGCCCTGTAACTGGGGTGTAATGCTGGGGTCTGTGTGGAGAGCTGAGCCGGGGCATATGGAGCAGGGAGGAGCACCCAGTGGGGAGGAGCAAAGAAAAGGGAGAAGCAGCCAGCAGGAAGGAGCACGCAGAAAGCAGGAGGAGCACCCAGGAGGGAGGAGCACCCAGCAGGAAGACCACTCAGCATGGAGGAGCACCCAGGAGGGAGAGGCACTCAGAGAACAGGGAGGAGCACCCAGCAGGATGGAGCATCCAGAGGGAGGAGCATCCAGGTGGGAGGAGCACCCAGGAGGGAGAGGCACTCAGAGAACAGGGAGGAGCACCCAGCAGGGAGGGGCATGCACAGAAGAGGGAATAGTCCACAGCATGGAGCAGCACCCAGCAGGGAGGAGTACCCAGCAGGGAGGGGCATTAGAGACCAGTGATGACCACGCAGTGGGGAGGAGCACTCAGATAAAGGCTGGAGCACTTAGAGAGCAGGCTGTCTGCGTAGGCTCGGCATTGGCCAGAGAGCTGAGAAACCTGGGCAGCCAGGGATGGGGTTGGGCATGCTACTGTGGCCAGGCCCAGGAGGGATCCCTGCATCTTGCGTGTGGGCTGTGCACATGGGGAGTACGGGACCTTGAGGGGAAGGACCTCTGTGGACAGATGGGATCCTCTGCCTGCAGGGGACACAGCTGGGGTCCTGTGCCATTACAATCCACGGGGTGAGGGCCAGGACGGTGGTGGATGGGCAGCCTGGAGACTCTGCACTGTGACGGTGGACATGTTTGGTTTGTGTCACGCACATGATGGGCCACTTCTGAGAGGTGGGCAAACATGTCTGGCTTCTCTGTGCCAGGCCAGGTGCTAAGGAAGGCAGCCGTCTTAGCGAGATTAAGGATGGAGTTAAAGTCCATCCCCAAGCGAGCAGTGGGCACAGCCGGCCGGCTTCCAGCTGGAGGCTCTGTGGCCGCCTTGGTCCCTCCCGGATCTCATTTTCAGGATTGGAAGTTGACTGGAGCCGGGCATGGCAGAAGGGAGAGGATAATTTTCTTTGCGGCAGGAGGCTGAAGCTTCCAGCGACTCCTCTTTGGCACCTCCTCTGCTTCCGGAGAGCCAGGGTGGCCTGAGCCAGATCTCTGACTGGCAGGATTTTTGTCCTCGGCTGGACAGACATGTGTTTCTAGCTCCTACACCGGAGGGGTCCTGCTGGGTCACTTCCTCAAAGTGAAGAGCGTGAAATGGATTCTGAGCATGCAGCGTGAGGAGCTGCTCCCCTGCGAACGCAGGGCTCTCGCTGGTGGCTGGCGCCCTCCTCCTGCTCCTTCTCCTCCTCCTCCTCCTGGTCCTCTTTCTCCTCCTCCTCCTCCTGCTCCTCCTCCTCCTCCT
>PVKS010043865.1:0-14646 GCA_004027875.1 Aplodontia rufa
CGAGTTACATGTTGCTGAGTGTTGCTGTGTGCGTGTGGGGTCCCTGTGTTCCATCGTGTGCCATGCAGGGCCTCCTGGAAACTGCTGCTAAAGGATCTGATTGTAGAATGTGACTAAACTCACAGCAGGACGCTTCCATCAAAATAAATCTACCCAGCGCCTTTCCCGTGTGGATCTGTACTCCTGAAGCACTAACTAAAATAAGACATGTTAATTTCTTGCAGACTATTACCAGATGATTTTAAATATCTGCCAAGCAGGAGTGTCTGTTCCCATGTGACGAATTTCCATAATAAATTCCTGGCACCAAAGCTGAAGAGGATAGTTTTATAGAAACAGAGAAAAAAAAAAAACACAAGCTAGTATTTTCCCCGAGGATAGTTTTAGTACAACTTCCCGGTGCTGCTTAGTTATTTCTGTCTTAGTTTATGCTTTTGTTTTGAAACATAATGCAATTTTACCTGGATGCACTCCCGGGTAAGCAGGAAAAGCTCAGTGTGCTGACTGGCTCCTGTCAAATGCAGACCTCCAGAAAATCAGGAGGTTCCAGCGCCTGGCCTGGTCCCCCACGCCCACCGCCAGCAGGGAGAAAAGGGTTAAGGAGGATTGGAGAATAGAGGGGAGGGGAGCCCCGGGAGCAGGCCCAGAGCAGCAGGCGTGCCTCTGGGTCGGCTTTCATCACCTGCAGCTGCAGCGGCTGGGCTCAGCCTTGCTGGTGCAGGAGGAGCAGAAAGGATGCAGCTGACAATTTCAGGGACCACTGAGAGGAGTGGGCGTGGCCTCGTCGGTGTGGATGCTCCTTAGAGAAGGTGCTGGGTGCTTTTCAGTGAGGACTGAGGGCTGTGTGTGTGTGTGAGAGAGACAGAGAGAGAGGGAGAGAGAAAGAGAGAGGAGGAGGGGAAGAGAGAAGGAGGGAGGGAGGAGGAGAGGGGGGAGAGGCAGAAAGACCTGGAGACACTGAAGAGCCAGCCAGAGCAGAGAGAGGGACTGAGATCCGGACCCAAGCGCTGGGAGAGCCGCTCCAGCCCTTTTGGGAAGCTCAGTAAACATGAACATGGGGTCTGTCCCTGGAGCTGTGCTCAACATGCTACTTCTGCTATCGGCTCAGAATTGGAACACAGTGGAAGCTGGGAATTCTTGTAAGTACACAGCAAATGATTTAAAACTTGCAGGGAGGCTCCCTGCAAAACTTTGATTCTATTGTGTTGATGTCTATCCTGTGCTCCTGAAATTGCTGCAAAGCACTGCACTCTAAATGAAGCATCACTCTCACAACCGGGGCCGTGGGCTGCATGTGCGCTTCTCTTTCCTCTTGGTCTGGTCAGAAATATGCAAAGTGTTCTCTTTTTGTTTGTCTAGTAGCAGAATCTTCCTCTCTTGTCTTTGAATATTCATTGAGAATGCTCAAGTTCTAGTAAAACATTAAATTAGCATTTTAACCAGGAAATCGCCTGCAAATGTCTTCATTTCTTCCTTTCCTCAGGATTACTGAATTTTAGAGGAATTATGTCTAACCATGAAAGCAACCGGCAGGCTCTGTATTCTGCTGCATTAGGTGAGATTTCTGAAGTTGGCGATTTGGCAGACTCCTGGCTGGCTGCATCTTTAAAAAGAAGCAGGCTAATAACCGAATGGTACTGCAGACTTCAGGAGCAGGGAGAACTGGAGGCAGACCTCGGTATTCAAAGCTGTGTCCTCGCTGCTCAGACAAGGAGACGCGCAGCACCCCTGAGAGGGGCTCATCCTTACGTTAGGCTGAAAGAAGAAAACATTCAGGAGATTTTTTTTTTCAAAAGTAGTATTCTTTAGAGGTTGGATTTTTCCACTTCATAAATTTGTGATTAAATATTCTGAGTTAATTGATTCAGGGAAGATTTGTTACAACCTTATTTCTCATTTAAAATATCCAAAATAATTTGGCAGACTCTCTTCATCCCCTTGTGATTAGAGATTTAAAAAAAGTTTTAAAAGTTCTATTTGGCTTAGATTCTCTATATAGGAGATTTTCCCCCTCCATAATGAGGGAAAAATAATCCCAAGAAATGCAACTTTTTATTTCTCTCTCAGGTTTTAAAGGAAAAGCTCATTTGCTTATTTGCTTTTCAAGAAAGGGCTCTGAGGCCTCTTCAGGAATTTATGATGTGCCTGTGTCACCTCCAGTTTGGGGTTGGGGGACTGAAGGCAGCAATCAGACATTTGGTATGGCTAGTCATTTGACTTCACTACAGGGCTCTCATGTGGGGAAAACATTGCAAATTCACCTTGGCCAGCCCAAGGTCCACCCCCCCCCCCCCGCACGGCTACAGTGACCCTGTCTTTCCATTCATGGGAACTCATTTAATGTCACGGTGCATCTGTCACTCTAAGGGGAGAACTTCCCTCCAGGTGCCGCTCTGTGTTTCAGATCCAGTTTTAAATTGGGTATGTGGGAATCCCATTAAGTCAGGAAAATTTGCATGACTTACCCTCCTCGACATCTTGAAATCCTGCAACCATAGAGCCGTTGACAAACACTGCAACAACCACCCACCCAATGACAACACAGACACCCACACACAAGCGAAGTTTGTGGGAAAGGCACAGCATCTTCCCACTGCTGAAGTTCAACCCGAAAGGAAGCACTAGAGGTCACTCTTACAATGTGCAGCATATCAGTGCAAGAAGATTCCCCCAACACAAGCAGAGCCTGGTGTCTTCCCAGCACTGCCCGAGGTGGGGTTTCCAGTGTGTTCATAGGATGACTTGGGTTGCTCGTTGTGTGTTTGTGATCTGGGAAAAGTGTAAGCAACTGATCAACATTAAATAGCTTTCTTTTGTGCCTCTCAGTAAAGCAAAGGTGAGCTGCTGAGATCTGAGAGCTCGGTATTCCAGCCTGCTTGACTCTGGCTGGGCCTTTTGCTGACACTTAACATTTCAATCCTGGTTCTGCTTTCATTCAGCCGTGATTTCTTCAGGAAGTCATTTAATGCTCTCCGAAGCATCGGCCAAACTTCACCTATAAAAATTAAAATTCTCAGGAACAAATAGTGAAGTCGGAGTTCTGGGTTAGCGCATCTGTCAAGAGTTGACTGTTCTTCAAGTGTCAAAAAAATGTCATTGGAGGCCTTCACGTAATTTAAGTTGCATTTGGTAATTTCTTGTTAATATTTGAGCAGTGTGATTTGCGGCAGTATATAAACGAAAATATTTCATTTCCTGATTGTTATTTTCTTCCTCGGTCTTTGGGGAGGGTGTGTGTTTTGTGGTAGCAGAAGGTTCACTTGTTGCCAGTCACAGTGAAGGGTGCCCCAAGTGGGTGATCCTTCCTGGGAGCATAGGTCTGTATGTTTGTGAGCAAGTTGGAAGTTAGTGAAAGAATGAGCAATCATCCACCAGCATGTATTTGAAAATGTTCTAATAGCTCCAATAAGTCTTCTGGACCGGACCACCTATTAGTAAACAGTGAATCTATCGTAAATACCATTATCAAAGTCAGAACTGAACACAAATGAAGAAAATGCAAGGTCTCTCTTTTAGGCAAGGACAAAGACTTTTTCCTCTTTGTTTATGACTGATTCACCAGCAGAAAATCTGTCACCCACTGGGTTAGTCTGTGGCTACCATCATGAACATGTTCATGGGGGCCATCTGTAAACACAGGACTAGGTGTACTTTTGAACGTTAATTGATCCAATTACTCATCTGGGAAACTACATTAGAAAGATTCTGTGCAAATATGTGTTTGTGAGTGTGTGTGGAACTAGGTATGACAGACTCAGTCCATGTGTGCGTGTGCCTTCGGTGGCCCTGGGAGGTAACCGGTGCCTAAGGAAGAACACAGTGAATGGACCACATTCTTTGCCTTCCAGGGACATTTCAAAAGCAGGGAAGCAGCCCCAAGTTCATTCTTTTTGTTGGTCAAGGTTCTGGCTAGTGTTTGAGGAATCCGTTCCATGGAAGGGTAGGGGGAGATCCTGGTGGAGAAGCTACGCAACTCCTGCTCTTTTCTTCACTTCCTGCGAAGGCATCTGTTAATTTTTTTCTTGCTGTTCAGGATCTGCCAGTTTGGGGGCAGGGGTCCACTCACCCCAGGAAGGAGCAGGTGTGAGGAGGGTGATTTGAAGGTTCTGCTTGCAGTTTTTACTCTTGCAGATCTTGTAATGGTGGCCCACCCAGTAGCTTACCAATGACTTAATTAGAAGTTAATGCCTCACCATGTTCTTTCTTCTCTCTAGTTAAAATAAAGGATGTATTTGATATCTACCCTGAAGGAGACACTAAAAAAATGTGGTGAAATCAGTAACTGATGAAGGTCATCACCTGAGCAGGTGACCATTCTGGTGGGCTTTCGGGTGCAACCCACACATGACTGGACAGATCCCCAAATTGTTAATGCTCAGCATTGTAACTTTCTCTTTCTTCCTTTCCCCAAAGTTCATTTCTGTAGTCAAAAATAGCTGAAATACAATAATGAAGTATGGATAAAATACAATTTTGTGATGCAGTGCACCGATGGCTGAACTTGGACGTAGGGATTACTATGCTCTGGGCTCTTTTTCTTTTCTAATAGCGATGTGATTTACTTTCATCCAACTGATGTGTCCTCTGGGCTTCCTGCATCCACCCCAAATTGTTTTTGATAAAGGCAACCTTTACTTCTGGGGCAGTGTAGCTCATCAGCTAACATGGGGATGGATCAAGCATGACTTCCAGTGGTACCTAGTGCTTCAAGTAATGACATTACCATTGTCTTCTGAAAGTGTTTTTTAAAAATTTATATCATGTATAAACATCTTCTGTCTTGGAGCCAATCGGCATTTCTAGATTAAATTGACTTTTTCAATGGAAGCAGGTTGTTAGAATTGTATAACATCAAGTAGAAGTTAATGTGATATTTGGCTCAAGGTGAACCAAATCTGTCCTGCTGACAGTTTTTGTGTGATCTATGAACTAAGAATGGTTTTTACATTTTTAACTGAAAAAATTGTTCATAGCACAAAATAATTATGTGAAATTCAAATTTTAGTCATCTGTCTTATTTGAAGAAGTATATGAGCAAAATTGGTACTGGGATATTCTTATTATATTTTAAATTTTATAGATAAAATTTTATTAAAATTGCTTTTATTCTTGTTCTGCAAGTACCTACATGATATTCTTTACTATCTAGGCCTTTATAGAGTACATTCATTGACCTCTGACTTAAATCATATTGAACATAATATAATGAGGAGACACAGATAACATTTAAATTATACTACTACAGCATCAGCCAGTTATTTAGCACAAATATACCCCCATGGAGTTGTAGTGAAGGCAATGCTAATATTTCTAGGAGTTATAATAGAAGAAACATTCAAGTTAATGTTTTCCTCATATTTGATATTAAATACTTGGTTGTTAAAAAATCTTGTTATTTCAATGAGTATTATTTGTGTTTATGTGCAAATTTCAGCACTTTTGGTTGGCAAGGGAGTATCTTAAGTAATTTATAGTATATGATGTTTAAAAAAGAGTATAAGTAAGTAATTGCATCTTAGGTATTTAGAATGAAAATTCTGCTACTTTGCATTTTCATGAGTGTAAAATATTCCATTTTGTATTAATCGAAAGCTTAACATTTGGAATCAAATCATTCTATGAGGGAAATGTTCATGTTTCAGAAGTGTTTGTGCTTTTATAATTTTTTAAAGCAGCAGCTCCCTAAAAACACTGAAATTGGCAAGCTTTCTAGAACAAATTGAAAAATAGATTTTCATTTAAGCACTACCCACTGAGAATTCACAATAATTAAGCAAGTGCCTTTCACCTTCCCATGTTGGTATAATTAATTTGTACGTAAATATCTTATCCATTTAGAGTTGTATTTACTTTTTAAAATGCTTTTTTGGGTTCATTATAGTTAAACACAACAGTGGGGTTCATCCTGACATATTCATACCTGCATGGAGTGCAATTTGCTCCATTTCTGTCTCCAGTACCTCTCCTTCCACTCCTCTACCCTCCCTCTGTTCCCCTTTCTCCACGTTACTGGTCTTCCTTCTATTTCTTTGTTGTTTTTTAAGTTGGTGCTTTATGTATTTATTTTTGAAATTCAAGAACTGATCGTTGGGTTCATTTTATTTACATTACACTATTTGTGACTTTTTTTTTTAAAAGTGAGTTTAAAGTGATATATGTTGATAGGGTATTCATCAAAATATTATTATAGCATTCTTTTAAAAAATGTCCATTTATTAAAAGTTTTCTTTTCACAGTACTAATTTTAATGGTTCTACTCTACATGAAGCTTTCTAAGTCTCATAAAATGTCTGATTTCCAAATCAAAACCTAGCACAGTCTGGAGGAACTTACTGAAATGTGACTTAGTCTGCTGTCAATCATGGGTGATTCATGACCATCTAGTGTGAGCAGAGGATTAGGGATAGTGACATTGGCATGGCTTTGAACTTGCTTTTACCTTAGAATATCAGTCTGGCTTTACAAATACCTGTTTTTCTCAATGTGATACTATGTTTAGAATTCAAATCTCTTTTACTTCAGATTAATCAATATGGGGCCCTTAGTATTGTCAACTAATGAATCACTTGACCTTTAGTTTGCCAATTAGTCCTCAGTTGTCTAAGAAATTCTTCACCAGTCCTTTTAAACTTAGTTTCTTTTCCTCCTTGCTGATTGAAAGTTTACAGAATGCTCCAGCCTCTGGAAACAGTGGGAAGAACAAGAACAATGTGTGCAGCGTTGTTCCATAAATCTCAGGTAGATCTCTGCTACCATGTTCTTCTTGGTAGCAGAACATCTCTGATGAAATAGTCAATAAAGCAGATTTGGATCTGATATTTTCCAATGGCCTAGAATTAAAGAGATTGCTTATGGCTTCACTTTTTCTTATTAATTAACAAAGTTTGGCCTCATTAACTTGATTAGTATTTATCTGGAATCATGGCTAGTTTTAACTAGTGTGATAGAGAAGGGCTGAATATGTGCTTAAAATAGGAATTTCACGTTTACGAGTTGAAACTGTTGTTGGTGGTTGAGGGTCTCAGAATATATGAGTGATTATTTAAATAGCTGTGTCAGTTAGAAACCTTTAGAAACACTCATAGCACAGGCTGGAGCGGCAGCTCAATTGTATTGCGCTTGCCTGGCATGCATGAGGATGCGGGTTTGAACCCCAGCGCCACATGCACAATAAAGTGTCAGAGCAACGAAAGCCACGTGAAAAACTAAATAAAATCAATTTTCTCTTTTTTCTCTCTCTCTCACTGTCCCTTTCTTTCTAAAAAAAAGAAAAAGAAATTCTCTTAGCAAACAGATTTTCAAAAATAGGTCTTATATTGTAGTATCAAACACTAAGGTTAGTTGGGTTTTGCTCACTTGAAAAAGAAAAATCTCAAAGAAATGTATCAGACTACATGTAATTAAATATTATGGCATATTAGGAAACCATGTGATAGTCACTGAAAATTTTCTTCAAGGAAGAATAAACTCCTCAGTGAACTGAGTATTCTGAAATGATATACTTTACCTTTCACATGAACATTGTACTTTGAAGATTTTGATTTTCTTAAGATTTAAAATTTCTTGAGAAACAATAATTTACCTATGGTTCTAAGTTACAGAAAATTGCATTTCTGCATAAGAAAGATATCATTGGTCATCGGATGGGTTTCTTAAGAGTTTGGGGAAGGGACTGGAGCGGTGGCTCAGTGGTTACAGCTCTTGCCTGGCATGCATGAGGACCTGGGTTCAAACCCCAGCACCGCATACACAACAAAATGTCAGAGTAACAAAAGCTAAACGAAAAACTAAATAAAATTGATTCTTTCTCTCTCTCACTGTCCCTGTCTTTTTTTATTATTATTTTTTTTATTTTTGAACAACCTTACAAGATTTTAACAAAATAATATAAAATGTGTATAAAATGTGTAAAAAGAGTTTTGGGGAGAAACTTTGATGTCAGATTTCAGCATTCAATTTGCTTCAGTGATTTCTCAGACTCTTGGGGACTGACTTTGTGTTTCAACCAAGTATTAATTATGTACACGCCCCATGTGTCTGCATCTATTCACTTAACTTCTGGAACCCACTTTATTTTTAGACTAATATTTAAGACTCTCCAAAGTGCCCATCAGTCCCAAGGCCCTGGGCTCTGTGCTGCTTGAGACCGAATCTGGTGAGTCATGGCACCAGTGAAGATGCATTGCTTATATCCCAGTTGGCTTTTGAAGGACAAAATGTTTGTCCCAAATTCCTTTACCAAGTTATTCACAGGCACGGTACTGAAACCACAGTCATGGTGATAAGGAATGCATAATTCCATTGCAAGTTATCTTCCATGATGTCTTCTGTTGGTGTTTGGAAAAGAAAGAACGCATGATGTTTCCCCCCTTCTAGGCATGTATGTCACGGTTCATGGAAAAGTGCTACTCTAGTAATAAAACCGGGGAATTGCATAACAGGAGGTAAAACCGAGCCTGTTTATGTTACAGTTAATGAGTCATTCCAATGTAATAATTGGAAAAGTGAGTGAAGCCTGAAAACATTTGACATTTTAAGTAGTTCAAAATTAGTAACTATAAAATTTTTTAATGCCATAAGTATTTAATAGAGTAGTGAAGAAATTTATCTGTAAGGTTTTTAAATCACAAAGGAAAAAATGGTATGATATGTATCATAGCTGGAGCTCTAATTACTTTTTTTTATTAAGTATCTCTCCTTACTTAGCAGCACTCTGGAATAAGGTATTATGTGCTTCTAAATTGTAAAAGACATATTTGTTTCTGTAACCATTTCTTCCTCACTGGCAATTATGGTACTTACAAATGGGGTCATAGGTTGATATTAGTTTAGAAGCAGTATTTGAACATATAAATTCATGTGCTCTCCTAAATTGCATTTATTATATAATTTTTAGAGAAACTATAACCTGTAATTTCATTACTTGACTTACTTTGCAATTATAACCTACAGAGTTTTTTTTTAATGTCCTTGAATAAGGATGCTAGTAAACTCTCCTAGGAATTGGTCATAGCTGTGGAGTTAGTAATTACCTGGGTGACCTTGAATGATATTCAAATCTCTTGGCCCCGCAACAGAGATCCCCATATTTTCCTGTCAGTATGAACCAATCACCTACCAGACCCAATGGAGGAATTCTTGAAGAATTTGACATAGTTAAGTTTTAAGCTTTTATGGCTTTAAAGGATTGCATATGTATGCATGTTTACGTGTATATCTATATAAATGTATGTATATAAATATCTATATATTAATATATGTAACATATGTTAAATATATATTTTATATAGTTAGTGGATCTTCAAGACTTACCTTTTAAAATCTGTTGATCAGCAGATGACCAGGAAGAAGAAAGGCACTTAATTGGAAGTAATCTTTAAGAGAATTGAGTTGCCGAGATGAAAGTATCCGTGTGTGTGTGTGTGTGTGTGTGTGTGTGTGTGTTTTCACACATATAACCTAAGCTATTTGGGGTGGGAATTGAGGAATGGGACACACTGGTAGGGGAAATGGGAAACGTTGCCCCAGTGTGGTGCACTTTGAATTCAGTTGTGGTCGGATGTAGAAGGCTGTTTCTTCTTTATTTTCCATAGCTGAATTGTCTCCAGCACAGTGTGGAGACAGCTATGTGTATCTTGATGTGAACGTTGAACGTACATACATGATTGAAACATCTCATGAAACCCATAAATACATACAAATTTTATGTGTAATTTAAAAAAAGAAAGGATCATAATCCCTCTCCAAATGACAACAACAAAAATAGTATGTAGAATTAACAGTTAACAAGACGTCCTTTTAGGTACAGTTTAAATTCACTCCAAACACAAGAAATAGGATTGCTGTTTTGTGATCTCAAACTTCTTTGTTTGCTAGGGTACGGTATGAAGATCGTAGGATCCCTGATACTTAACTTCTGGTGAGGCCCCTGAGTGCTGGTCTTTGGGATCATGCAACTGAAGGCAGAAAGTGATGCAGAGATTTGGGTTTATGAGCCACCAGGCAAATTGAAATACGAACTCCCCAACACTATACAGCAAAGTGATGCTGGTACCCGAGAAGGGCATTATCAACAGAGTTGAACATTTTTCACATCATTCACTTTTATTTCTCCATTTTGACTGATTTTAAACCAAAAGAATCTATCTCCAAGGCAGAAAGCGGCATGAATGCTTAGTGATCCTCATAATTAAGGATTTATAATACATATTTACATTTGCCATGTTTTAGATGTTTAGGACTTAATTAAAAGAACATTGCTAAAATAAAAGCAATTCGATCTAAATTGGTGGTGAGGGAATTCCGTGCAAGGTTATAAAGCTGCTCAATTAGGTGCCTCTGTTCTGTAGTGTGTATGATCTCAACGGTTGTACTTTAGCCCATAGACTGTATTAAAATCCTGTTAAGAAAGCTTCATGCACCTTTAGATCGTCATAACACTACCTGGTAAGCGTCATAAGATGTGTAACCTTTCCTAAAACAAACAAAATACAGAGATGATCTGGGGAAAGAGCTGGGATACAGTTAAGAAGGCAAAGAGGAAACACTGCAGATCACGTTGGATTTCTTAAACTCAGAGCATCCTTTATCATAAAATGGACCATGATAAAAATAAAAGACTTCACGGCCAAATGCAGTATCCATTAAATGGAATGGAAAAAAGGAGGCTAATAAAAAGATGATGTTGGATTTTAGGTGCTAAAAATAAAATTATGCTCACAATAATTTGGCTCTGCTTAACGTGTAAAGCCTAGATGAAATTCATTCTTTTACTGGTTCTGCTTGTAAGTGACCACATTCGTTTCTCGGAAGCCTTGCTGCGTGCTTGCCTATGGAACGGCCTTCGTGTGTCTATTACGATGGCAATGGAGAAGAGAAAAGCAAGAAGGCAGCGGAGGTGGCATCACTCCTCACTGAAAGATGCCAGGAAGTTCTGTTTTTCTGAGTTAGCAAAATCGAGCCTCCTGTGATCTTGTTCCTCTTTCATTTTCCTGGATGTGAGGATGATCTGGCGGTGACATCTGTCACGTTAGCGATTGCCAGGGTTGAGTTGGCTCCCGTGGCTGGCGAGGCAGCTGTCCCCGCTTCCTTCCTTGCCACTCCCTGCGATTCTGTCCCCTCCATTCCGCACCATGCAATGTTTTTAAATGCTACCATATTAATGGATTTTTAGATTCATCTCACACAGGGCACTGGTATTTTTAATCAGGTGGAGGTTTTTATTTTTATTTCAGCAAGGCCAGCCTTCCCTCCCAGCTCCATTCTGTTCTCAGGTTTTTCAGTGGGAAGCTTGGATTTATTAGCATAGAAGCCGCATCTTCCTGTTTGGCATTTGCTGATCTTTCTGCTTCTGTCTGTCGTCACTGCTTTCTCTCCCTCAAATTCTTGGTGTCCCCACTGTTCTCAAGCTGCCACCTCTTGGCCTCTGTGCCTGTGACTTCCTTGGATTGTCTCAGTCACCTCCCTCCAAGTCCTCCAGGAACACTGGCTGAAGCAAGCGCAGCTCCTTCCTCCCTCGGGTCTTACCTGGGCAAATCATCTGTACTCCATCGCTTTGGAGCAGAACTCCCCAGCACCTACACGTTCGCCTGTTCCTGCTCTGATCAGAGAGCATCAGAATGGGTTTTAAACATAAAGAAATTTCCTGTACAAAACCACAAAACCTTTGGAAGGCAAAGATATTACTTTTTATTTTTTTGCTACTGGGGATTGAACCCAGGGGTGCTTAACCCCTGAGCCACATTCCCCAACCCTTTCTATTTTTATTTTAAGAGAGAAGGACAGTGAGAGAGAGAGAGAGAGAGAGAGAGAGAATATCAATTTTTTAAATTGAATTTTTTCATTGCTCCAACACTTTATTGTGTATGTGGTGCTGGGGTTTGAACCCGTGTACTTGCATGCCAGGCAAGTGCCACAACCGCTGAGCCACCACTCCAGCCCCTTTACTTTTAAATTTTGAGATAGGGTTTTGCTAAGTTGCGTAGGGCTCGCTAAGTTGCTGAGGCTGGCTTTGAACTTGCAGTCCTCCTGCCTCAGCCTCCAGAGCAGCTGGAGAGGTATTGTTTTAATCACTTCTTTCATCTGTAGCACCTAGCACAGTACCTGGAATAGAGAGGGTTTTCAGTAAATGTAGAAAAAATATGGACAGTTGGTATTTTGATTTCCAGTTAAAACCACAAAATCGGAGGAGTTGAGCAGACATATTGGAACAGTGTTTATTTTTCCTTCATTTTTATTTAGGAGACCATGCATTTTTGCTACCTTTTCAAAACATTGACCGTATTTATATTTAACTCTATTTAGTACATTGCATTTCCTGGATCGAGTCCTCCATTGACCTCTGTTGTAATCTGCGAGGAGGCCTGTTCTCCTGATTGACCTGTGCCTACTCTTCCTCCCCCCACCTTTTTATTTAGAGCAAATGTAATTCGATAGGCCAGTAGATGAAACTGTTTTGGATTGAGGACTCTCAAAGGAGAAGCAAACAAAAAAGACACCTTGAGCAAAATTAAAGTAACCCCTCCCCGTTCAGGGCCACCCAGCAGCCTCTCCCTGTCCTCAGCGCCTCTCCATCCTGACCTGCAGTTTGGAGGAGTTCTGCAGTACTTGGCGCATTCTGGGAAGACATTTTGCATCCGTGGTTCCATCCGCACTGGGTTTCAGCTCCTCTGTGTTGTCCTTTATTTTCTGTTTTCCCAGTTGAAAATCTTTCTCCATTACAGTGGGTAGGGAGAAAACCCCTTTCTCCTGTTTTTTCTTTCCATCATTAACTTCATCCAGGATGTGCGGTAGCCTCCTCACACTCTTATTTTGTCTGCAAACATATGCAAGATGTTTCTTTCCATTGCCTTGAGCAGATTTTACCAGCATCAGTGAGCTCTGAACTCTTTCCCTCTTTAAGTGCCATGTGCTCCTTCATAATGGCTTTCCTGGAGAACTCTAGCACTTCCTTTCAGATTCTTCTCACGCTTCTTTCTCCTTGCAGTACACATTTGTGATCTTCATTGCTGGAATTTCATAGTTCGTAGCTTTCCACACATAGTGACGTATGCTGTCCTTAGCTATGACAGATATCCCTGTTGGACCGGCCTGGGTGAGCTCCAGGGTGGGACAGGGTGCAGTTTTTAATTTCTTCGCACAGATGTGGCCTGCAAGGCAGATGTTGTTAGGACGCTTTTACAAACTAGGAAACTGAAAGTGAGGAGGTGTTTGCAAAGACACCGAGTAAGGAACAGACTGAGACTTGGACCCAGGTCCTGTGACTCGGAACCCTTTGCTCTTTGAAGTAGAAAGTGCCCATCTTCTCTAGGACCCTTTCCAGGGACCTACGTACTAAGACGCATGTAGGTCCATTCTCAGGGTTCCTTCTTTGGTGTGATTAAATTTGTTAAAATATATTTAAAAAATTTTAATCAACACCTAATAATTTTTCTTATTTGTGGGGTTCAGAGTGACATTTCTACACATGCGTACAATGTCTGGTGATCAGATCAGGGACGCTGCAGTATCTATTGCCGTAAACCTTTATCATTTCTTCATGCTGGTTATATTCACAATCCTTGCGACTATTGAGAATCAGTTTTATTTAGTTTTTCATGTGGTTTTCGTTGCTGTGACACTTTGTTGCGTATGTGGTGCTGGGGTTTGAATCTGCTTGCCAGGCAAGTGCCTCAACCGCTGAGCCACCGGCCTGGCACCCCCATCCTACTATTTGAATTGTGCAGTCAGTGTGAACCCTAGTTATCCTATGCTGCACCCCTGAACCCATCAAGCATCCTCTCTCCATCCCACACCCGTTCCAGATTCTGGTAACCTCTCATATTCTCCACTTCTGTAAGATCAACTTTTTCTCTTTCACATATACGTGAGAGTGTGTGACATTTTTCTTTCTGCTACATGAGGAATTCTAGGCTGGTGCTTCTGCTTTCTTCCCTGGGTCCCGCCACTGTTATTTTAGCAATGAGCTCTTTCTTATCAGTCAGGCTGAGGTGCCAGGCACTTGCTCAGGGAAGATAACCGCAAAATTTTCTCCTCTGAAAAAATTTCGCCACCAACCCTTTTGCTTCCTGGTGCCCAAGACCCGTTCACTCCCTCTTCATCCCTTCTTTGAATCAGTTCTTTCTAGAACAGGACATGAGCCTGAAATAGCCACAGGGCAGGAAAAGCAATTCCTTTCTGCAAGATTGTGGCCCTGCCTCACTGTGTGCTCAGCCGGTTTAGTAAAGCCCTCCTCCCCATGCTCAGGGACACATCTCTGGTCGCTGCCCTGGTCTCCCAGAGCTGCCACAGCAGAGTGCCAAGGCTGAGTGGCATGCAGACCTTAGCTTTTTGGAGTTCAGGCAGGTAGAAGACTGAGATCAAGGCAGCATCAGGGTTGGTTTCTGGTGTCCTCGCTTCCTGGCTTGCAGATGGCCACCTTCTCACGCTGTCCTCAGTTGGGCACCTGGGCAGTGGGTAGAGAGACACAGTGTGGGTGCAGCCCCATGTCTCCTCCTCTTGCTGGTTCTACTGGATTAGGGCCCCACTCTTAGGCCATTAGTTAACCATAATGACCTCTTGAAAGGTCTGCATCCTAAACACTCTCCACTGGGGTTAATGCACTTGGGGGGGCATAATTCAGTCCACAACGGATCCATCGTGGGGGGC
>PVKS010043866.1:0-14660 GCA_004027875.1 Aplodontia rufa
CCATAAGCATTAAAAAAAAAAACAACAACTGTGTGGGGAACTGAATATTTTCTATTACTGATTCCTGCTATTCTTTAATCCTTAGGGAAATACAGTTGTATGATATTGATATTCTTCTCCCAAAATGACAATGTATTTTAGAAAATAACCACTACTACATCCCAGGAAATCATTATTTTTATCATAGCATCCATCAGCTTTCTCTTTTTCCTTATTTAAAAAAAATTTCACGTTTCAGTACTTTCCAATTTGTGAATCACTGGTATTTGTATTACTTTCGTAATCAGAATACTGAAAATTACTTAGTAAAATACAGCAAAATTAGTACTTTAAGACTGAATTACTGTGAGAGACTTTGTAATTAAGATTTTAAAAAACTCTTTGTAGTCCAACATGCTCACTATATATACAGGTTAGGTATCCCTTATCTGAAATATTTGGAACCAGAGGTATTTCAGATTTTAGAATTTTTGGATTTTGGAATATTTACGCCATTGTGTCCTAATCCAAAAATCTGAAATCCAACATACTTAAACTTGGTAAGTTTCTGAATATAATGTTGGCATTCAAAAGTTTTGGATTTTGAATTACCAGATTAGGGAAGCACAACCTGTACATGAACTTCTGAATATTAATAATGTACACGATGACATGTGATGAGTAACAGTCCCTACTTTATTATAGTAATTTCTACTTACTCGCCACTTAATTTTTAATAAAGAAGTTTCTTTTTGGGCTAGGTGTATAGTTCAGTAGTAGAGTGCTTACTGCATGCACAAGTCCCTAGGTTCAATCCCCAGCACCGCAAAATAAATAAAAAAATCAAATGGCATTCTAATACCTGGTCCTATGTGTATGATATAATTTTTTTTAAAGTTTCATTTTAAGATAGCATACTCCAAAAGTAAATGCTTGCTATAAAGTAGTTTAACAGTTACATCAGCTAGTCCCACTGAGGCCTACAACTTTCGTTCCCTTTACATCAGGCCAAGGAATGCCCCCTGAGGACAATTAGCAGGTATGTAACACCTTGCTATTTATTGCATTCTGGACATTATTCATTCATTGTGTCACTAAGATAAGTAATAACAAGCACTTAGATAGTGTTGAGCACACACCAGGCTCTTTTCACAGAACTTCATTTAATCCTCATAATAGTATGGACTATTATCATCACCAGTGTACAAATAAAAAAAGCTAACTAACATGTCCACATTACACAGCATTTAGGTGGTGTAAACAGTACTTCAACTCTGACTCCACAATTCCCTTTACATTTTAAATACCTGAAGACCTTCTTCAAACAATTAGGGGCTATCCATTATTCCCATACATCCAAAGAACAGCAAGGAGTCAAAAGCAGTCAAGTAATTCTATCGCATTTAGACGCAGTCTTCTCTAAGTTTTACATCTAGTTCAGTCAACTATCTCACATCCATGTCCCTCATTTCATTGTATGCAGTAATGGGCAAGCTAAAAGGAGGTATGAGATTGACCTAAGGCATTCAAAGGCAAGGCAATGAATTTTTTATTTACTCATCTCATTGAAATCTTGCAAAAACGTGGGTGGGGTGTGTGGCTTAATGGCAGAGCTTGTTCTCAGCCTGCAGGAGACTTTATGTTGTGCAGCACCACAAAAACAATAAATCCTCCAGTACTTGTAAACAGATATTATTATTCCCATCAGATAAGTGAGTAGATCAAGGCCTTGAGAGTCAAGTAACTTCCCAGGTCTGGTTATCTCCCCAAATCTCTTGGCCTAACCACTCAGGAGTGGAGCAAACACGTTTCCAAGTGCTCACTGCCCTGCCCCACTCTGCCTCTTTCTTTTTTTATTTATTTTGCAATGCTGGAGATCCAACTCAGGGCCTCATGTATGCCAGGCAAATGCTGTACCACTGAGCCACATCTCCAGGCCCCACCACTGGGTTTCTTGCCTATTCACTCTAAATAGCTCATTTTGTCAAGGGCACCTTGAAAGAATAAAAGCAAGCTCTTATATCATGTCATTTATTAAAATATTAACTAAATTTTTATTTATTTTTTGGAGGTACTAGAGATTGAGCACCCAGGGGTGCTGTGCCACTGATACACATTCCCAGCCCTTTATATTTTTATTTTGAAACAAGGTCTTGCTGAGTTGCTGAGACTGGTTTTGAACTTGCAATCCTCTTGCCTCAGCCTCCCAATTAGATGGGATTACAGACATGTGCCACGGTGCCTAGATAAAATTTAACTTTCAACCTGACTTATTCTGCTTCTGCAAGTTAAACATAAGAAAGATATTTTCTACTCAGGAATAGTTTCAGAGTATTAGGCTGGCCATTTGGAGTCAACAGATTTTGGTACTGTCCACTGGAAATTCCCTGATCCTGCAAAATTTGAGGTCAATAACCCACCCACTTCTTTCTTTCCAAATAAAGGTATATATATGAAACTAAAGAAACTCTCCCTCTACAATAAGACACCTTCGTGTTCGTGGGGATTTCTTTTCAATTAACAACTTCAGCCAAAGGCAAAGTAATTCAAAAGGCTCCCCAAATGAGGCTGGTCTGACAACTAATGAAAGAGTAAAACACTCCCTGAGGTTTTAAGACTAGCCTAGGAACTACTCAAGATAAATCAAATAAGTGACCACCATTGTTTACTTCAATTATTAACCTGTAAATGGCCACTGCTAACTTACCTTTATTTCATTCTTAATAAATACGGCAGTATTGTTTCCTGTATTGTTTTTGACTGTCAATCAAAACCAGGTAACATCAAAAAGTTTAATACTGAAATAATTGTTTTCTTTTGTGGCATACAACCAGATAAATCTGACTTGCTATTTGATATCATCCCTTTGGGCTCTAACAGATAGGAATGAAAACAATGTTGTCATGCAAATAAAATATTAAGTATCTGCAAACAAAATACCACATATAAGACCATTTTAAACCTCTATGGGTATATTAGGATCTTCTTAAAATTTCTAAAAAAAAAAACTAAACCATGTATTCATAAGGTTTAATATTTGTATTCCCTAAAAGAGTGAAAAGTTGAAGCTAGTAGGGGAACAGTCCAGACTCACCAACCCAAATGAAAATAGTATTTGCCTACTAACATCTATACATCTTCCTTATGAACAGGAACGGTTCTCTGCTTAGGAGGAAGTGGGTCATTTGAAAATTTCTCACTCCAAGGTTTATGAGCTCAGAAGCCTTCCTCAAAATTATGCACAACTATGCATAAAAAAATACAAATAGGGGCTGGAGCGGTGGCTCAGCAGTTTCGGCGCTTGCCTGGCAAGCACGAAGACCCGGGTTCAAACCACAATGCCACATACACAACTACTCAGTTGGAGCACAACTAAGGCCATGTGAAAAATAAAATTGTTTCTTTCTCTCTCTCACTGTCCCTCTTTAAAAGAAAAAAATACAAATAAAAGTCATGCTGCAACATTTAACTATATCACAACCAGACAAATTATCAGACACGCTAAAATAAACAAACCTTTTTTCTTTTGATACGCATGTGTCTGTCTCCAGAAGGAACCTCACACTGTCCCAAATCTGGACATTCATTTTCTTGGCTCTCCAACAGCTGCACCTCACAAGAAAGTAAGGTGTGACACTTAGAGATTGCCACTATGGGCTCAGAGGGTCTCTCTGGATCATGACAGTCTTTCCAATTTTTCCCTGATGTTCGAAAAGGAGCCTTAAAATTTAAAAGGTTGTAGGGGTCATCAGAATTACAGAAAGAGTTCCACAGCTGGAGACTCTCTGCCTCATCTGCACTAGATTCCCAGTCATCATCATCCTCAGAAGTATGGTCAGGGGTCTCAGGAAGAATTTCAAACTGGGGAGAATTCCCTACATCAGACTTGTCAGGCAAATCCTTCCTTGGATCAGCTTGGTCTCCAGGAACAATTCTGGCAGCAGTCTGAAGTGTTGCTGTAAAGTTTTGGGGATTATAAGGATCTACGCTGTAGAAAGAGTTCCAAAGGTGAAGTCCTTCAGAATCTTGTTCAAAGTCTGATTCTGACAATGAGCCATCACTATCAAAACCATCATCCTCAGCCTCCTCATCCCAGTCCTCACCTTCTGAATCAGAACTTGTTTCCACCTCACTGGATGCACCTCCCAAAATGTAATCTATCAATTTGTTACTACAGGCTGGTCTGGCAGAAATGGGAAGGTCATCTTCTACGTCTGAGGAGTCGACTACACTGATCTGGTCCTCTTCAGGCTCTCCTTCCACAAGTGTCTCACAAGATGGACAGCTTCCAGAAGGGTCTTGTTTCTCCAGAACAAGTGGAATCTCTTTAGTCAACAATTCTCGTTTTTCCTCAGTGGGCTTCTGGGCGGTTTCAGGAATGGCTCCCGCAGGGGGAACAGGCTGTGTCGGGTTATCCGTGCAGTGGGTCAGATCCATTCGGAGAAGGTTGTGCTCCTCCTCCAGGCTGTGGTAGCCATTATCTTGCTCAGGGGAGGGTAACTCTTGGCCCCTGCTAGTCTGCTGAAGGAACTCCAGTCGTTTCATACGAAGATGCTGGATTTCAGGCAGGCCTTCTCTAGAAAGAGGTGGGCGGCCCTGCCACGAGGCTGCAGAGATCTCTGCACGAAGTGGCTGGGGATGACAGCGGTCCTCAAAAAGGCGGTTGCTCTCTGCGGTTAGTGTCTGGAAATCATCCAGCTCGCCACTTCCAGAGCTGTTCTGACAGCTGAGTTCTAACTGGGGAAGGCAGTCCAGGTAGGTGGGATTCAGCACATAGGAGACGACATTAAAATTGCCTAAGCGCTGAATGTTGAGAGACCCGGACGGCGAACCGCCAAGTTCTCGAGAGAACAGACGGGCTTGAAGGCTACTGGGCAGCAGCTCCCCTCCACACAGCTGCTGCTCCAGGAAAAACGGAGGGTCCAAAGCCTTTCCCCTGCCTTGAAATTCCAATTCTAGGTCTGAGCATGAGCACTGCCAGAGGATCCCCTCCTCTAGCCAATCCAGGGGACTGGCAGCCGCGTTGTCCGACGGCTCCAGCCGCACAGAACGCAAAGATTTCTGCATTGGGGGGGAGGCAGTTTCCTCCCGTCCCCTCAAGGCTCTCAGGACGCTGTAGCCTCCGGCGAAATCGAGCCATCTGGTCGGAATCAAGCCGCTGAAAACCTGGCTCCAAATCAGCAGCTTCTGAAGCAAGCTGGGGAGCGGTGCAAGGAGCTGGCAGAGCAGCTTCGCCCAGTACCCGGTGCGAGCCTCGGGCTGGGCGGAGGAAGGCAGCGTGGGGTCCCCGGAGCTTTCCGGAGCAGGACGTGCCGGGAACGTGGACAAGCCCGCCTGCGGTCGCCGAGGAAGGAAGGGCAGCCGGAACCAGGAGCCCGGCCGAGGGGCGGCCCGCTTCCGCGAGCCGTGCGTCGCTGGCTCCATCTTTTCCTTGGCAGTCTCTCGCGGAGGTCGGCGGAACTCGGCAGCTGCGGGTCGGACGGGATTCGGGAAGCGGTCTACACAGCCTCGGCCTCGCCCAGCGGCGGAGCCGGTGCTCCAGGCCGATCGCCGCGCTGGCAGAAGAGCCACAGAGGGCAGCGGCTTCGGCAACGGGCGGCAGACCACACGGCGGAGCGGCCCGCGCAGGAGGCGACGACCGAGACGACATCCATCCTGGCGGGGAGGGAGGCGTCCTAGTCCGCGCGAGGCCTCTCCACCATAGATAGGAGCCTTCCCGCGGCGACTTTTTCGGAGACGCGGACTGTTGCAAAGCCCCGGGGCAGCACGACACCGGAAGGGCCGGGTGGAAGCAAAACCCAAGATGGCTGCACGGCCGAGGCCGAAGCCGGAGAGCCAAAAACCACCGGACGAGTCGACGCACGGCGGGCGTCTACGGCACCAGCCCCACGCCGCCCGACGTCCTGTACAGCGCCTTGGGGGGCGGGGCTTTCTTCACACTTCCGCGTAGCTGCGGATTGGTCTCGCCAGAGGTCCCTGTCGGCTTCCTTACTCTGGGAGAAGCAGCTCGCACGCGGGAGGTTGCATCAGCCGGGCGCAGGCTGTGCGCATGCGCAGCGGTTCCCGGGTCTCTTTAGGAGACCGCGCCCTCCGCCCTCTGGGTTAAAGGCCGGGGCTGGGAGAGGTCGGAGGAGGGAGAGATAAGCTGGGAATTCTCCAGACCCCTTTTAAGAGGCCGGCACCCAGAGGTGTAAACACTCATGTTAGACTGACATATATCGAGATTCCAGCGTTGCTGAGTGCCGTCACCCCGAGATCTTAATGAATGAGTTGGGCAATGTTGTGTAAATATAGGTCTGAGACCTAAATCATCTGCAGTGAAGGATGGGCGTGGAAAATGACTCATTCTTAATGCATTTCGGTCGCTTTCGCTTTGGGGTTTCTAAGTCCTGTTTGGTGTTGCCTGGTATCTAGGTTTGAGGTCTTTCCCATCCAGCTGACATCAATACCCCATGCAAAGGAAAACTCAGGTGCCTCCCTATAACACTGGCGCAAACTGAATTCACAGAGGCTGGAAGGGACAGTCCCCAAAACTGTTGAATCTTTTTTGCTTCCTAGCAAGCAATACGTTCAACTCATTTATTTCCTGAACAACCAGAATCGCAGGATACAACACCCAATGTAGCGAGCACAGGTGACCACTGTCCTTTGAGAAAAAAAAGTAGCTGGTAATTTTAGATCCTGTATTTGATTCTCTCTGTGGGTTTGATCTTAGTTATTTCTGCTAAAACGTTTTCTAGCCCTGATGTCCAGTGACTGTTAAAGAGTCCTTAGTTATGAGAACCAAGGATTGAAAAAAAACCTTTTGGGGGTATGGGGACAGCTGCTTCTCCTGCTATGTTGGGCCTGTTCAAGGAACAGCACCTTTCTAGGAAATGGAAGAAGTCCTTAATGTCTTTTGTTAACACTTTTTTTTTTTTTAAACAGAGGGAGAGAGTGAGCTAGAGAAAAATAACCAATTTTATTTTTTTCATCTGGCCTTTGCTTCTCCAACACTTAGGTGTGTACGTGATGCTGGGATTTGAACGGGGGTCTTTGTGCATGCCAGGCAAGCGTTCCAGGCGCTCCAAACAGCTGAGTCACCGCTCCAGCCCCTATTATATACATCTTAAAATATCTAGTTTTTCAATTCTAAGAACTTTAGAAAAATGTATTAATAATCATTTTCATGGGCTGGAGCGGTGGCTCGGTGGTTGCAGTGCTTGCCTGGCATGCGAGGACGCGAGTTCAAACCCCAGCACCACGTACACAAGGAAGTGTCCAAGGAATGAAAGTCATATAAAAAACTAAATAAAAATTGCTTCCCTCTTTCTCTCTCTCTCTCATTGTCCCCTCTTTCTTTTAAAAAAATTTTAAAAAAATAATAGTTTTCATAATAGAAAAGAGGTCCCCATATGCAAATTAATTCATGGAAACCTTTGTGCCTTTTGTTGTAAAGTGAGGCTGATGCTGTAATTCAGTGGATTGGTAAGAGAACTACATTCCTAATACAGTGCCTAGCCCAGACAGAGTAGCAGCACAAACATTAGCTGATATTCTGGTGGTGTTCTTCTGCAATCTTCATTTGTTCTCCCTTGCCTGCAGAATAAAGGCTCTATTCAGCCTGTTCTTCCAGGACTCTTTCAGCCTTCTTTTCCTGCATGTTGTGTTCTAGAACACTAATCTTATCAGTGCTCCTGATTTCATGTCTTTCCTGGGGCTGTTTCTAAACCCTCACCTTGTTTTGTTAAACCTACTCATGCTTCAAGGTCCAACTCAGATGTCAACATCTGCTTGAAGCCTTTGCTGACCTTTCCCGATAGAATTATTCAGTCCCTCCCAGAACTTACATTATTATACTTTATTAGAAAATTTAATATATTGCAGTTACATATCCCTGTAAATGTTCACTCCTGCTAGTCCCTGAGCTTCCGAGGGCTGTATCCTAATACCTGGCACAGTGGTTCCCAAAGTATGGTCTAGGCACCCTTGAGGACCCTGTTTTGAAACCCTTTCAGGGGATCCTTAATTGATCAAAAATATTTTCATAGTAATTCTAAGCTTTTATTTTCTTTCTCATTCTCATTTTCTCAAAAGTGTACAATGAAGTCTGCAGGATACACGATGTATGATCTGACAACAGATTGTACAAGCGGCTAGCTGGATATAAGATTCCTGCTGTTTTATATTTAACCAGATAGTAAAGACATTCGAAAATAAAAGTGCAACAATGTCAGTCTTCCCAATAAACTTTTTTGTTTTGAAAAAATAATTTTCTATTAAAAATGTTATTGATGTTAATATGTAACAGGTTTTTAATTTTTGATTTACTGATTTATTTATTGTGGCACTGGGGATTGAATTCAGGAGTACTCTACCACTGAGCAACACCCCCAGCCCTTTTTAAATTATTTTTAAAAATTTGAGACAGGGTCTTGCTAAGATGGTTAGACTGGCCTTGAATTTGGATCCTCCTGCCTCAGCCTCCCAAGGAGCTAGTATTACGGGTGTGTACCACAGTGGCCTGCTAGTTTATTATTTTTAAATGAATATTTTTATTTGTTTATTTTTTTAAAGAGAGAGGGATAGTGAGAAAGAGAGAATCAATTTTATTTAGTTTTTCATATGGCTTTCATTGTTCAGACACTTCGTTGTGTACATGGTCCTGGGGTTTCAACATACATCTTCACGCATGCCAGGCAAGCGCAGAAACCGCTGAGCCACCACTCCAGCCTGAAATGAATATTTTAAAATTCCTCAGTTTTGAGTTCTAAAATGACAAATATAGATTGATATAATCCACACAAAAAAAGTTACCTCAGACCTTCAATAATTTTTACGAGTGTAACATTAAGGTCCTAAAACCAAAAGTTTTAAAATGATTGATGTAGCTGGGCGTGATGGTGCTCACCAGAAATCACAGCTACTCA
The DNA here is from genome assembly GCA_004027875.1 of Aplodontia rufa. NCBI lineage: Eukaryota > Metazoa > Chordata > Mammalia > Rodentia > Aplodontiidae > Aplodontia > Aplodontia rufa. Next base: position 8,889 of record PVKS010043866.1, read on the forward strand.
GGAGGATAAGGCAAGAGCACCACAAGTTCAAGACAGCCTCAGCAATTTAGTGAGTAATTTAGCAAGGCTCTGACTCAAAAGAAAATATAAAAAGGGCTACGCATGTGATGCAGTGGTTAAGCACCTTTGGGTTCAATCCTCGGTACCAAAATTAAATAAAAATAAATAAAAATGGACTGAGGTTGTAGCTCAAATGGCAGAGTGCTTTGCCTAGCATGTGTGAGGCACTGGGTTTGATCCTTAGCACTGCATAAAAATAAATAAAAAAGTTATTCTGAAAGACATTACTTTTAAAAAAATAAAATGACTTATCTAGTATGTTGACTGGCACAATGTAGGTTCCCAATAATTGTTTAATGAATGGAAGAGAAATTTGTTTGGTGCTGGGGATTGAAGTGAGGGGTGCTTTACCGCTGAACCACATCCCCAGCCCTTTTTTCAAAATTTTATCTTGAGAGAGGGCCTCATTAAAATGCCTAGTCTAACTCTGGAAGTCAGTGTGGAGACTCCTCAAAAACCTAGGGATGAAAACATACAGCACAGCTATCCCACTCCTGGGTATTTTCCCAAAAGAGCTAAAATCAGCATACTACAGAGACACAGCAACATCAATGTTTATAGCAGCTCAATTTTCAATAGCTTAACTATGAAACCTACCAAGATGCCTCTCATTGGATAAATGGATTAAAAAACTGGTGTATATTTTATATATATATGTATATATATATACACACAATGGAGTTCTACTCTGCTATTAGAACGATATCATGGCTTTTGCAGCTAAATGGATGAAAATGGAAAAAAATTATGCTGAGTGAAATAACCCAAACACAGAGACTTAAGGGTGGAATTTTTCTCTTATATATGGAAGCTAGAGTAAAACCTAAGACAGGATGAAAGTTAGCTAAGTTTAAGTAATAAACACACCATAGCTGAAATTTCACATCAGGTGGGGGAACCATAACTATGAAGGTGTAGGGAAGAGGGAGGGAGGCAGCAAGGGGAAGAAGGGATAAGGAGGGTTATCAATACAACTGGGAACACTCGACTCCCATGAGAAGCCTAACTATACACAGGCAGGCAGAGGACTCAGAAATTTCAAAACTTAATATACATATATATGCTCGTGTCTATCTATAGCCTGGGGGATATTACAGAGGAGCATGAGGTTGGGGAATGGATGAAGGTGGGGGTGATCCCGCACTAAGATCGGCCTTAACTTACTATGTCAACGTCCATGTATGCATGTGTATGTAACAATGATTCCCTCCAATATGTAAGACTATGTCAAATTGTATATATATGAAATATATACGTAAATCACAAGTTCAAGTCCTGCCTGGGCATTTTTTTTTTACCTTGGGATATATATGTATGTATATATACACACACACACACACACATATACATATGTATACACACATATACATATATACACACACACATATATATCTATCTCAAGGAAAAAAAAATGGTGGACTTGAACTTGTGATGCTCCTGCCTCAGCCTGTTGAGTAGCTGGAATTATAGGTATAGGCATGTGGCACCACACCCAGTAAGAAATCCTTTAAAGCTGGGTGTGGAGGCACAGGCCTGTAATCCCAGAGGCTCAGGAGCCTGAGGCAGGAGGATCATGAGTTCCAAGCCAGCCTCAGCAATTTAGCAAGGCTCTAAGAAACTTAGTGAGATCCTGTCTCAGAATAAACAAACAAAAAGGGCTGGGGATCTAGTGCAGTGGTAAAGTGCCCCTGAGTTAAATCTCCAAGACTAAATAAATAAATGTATCTTCCTTATGACCAAGCTTCTTAGATTTTTCATAGCCTTTCACATAGCCCTGAAAAGAATTTCTTGAAAGGGCTTTGTCTTCCCCTTTTACTCATTATCTTCCGTACCTTGAAAGTTGTTCTAGAGGGGAAAATGCAGTCATAAAGCATTTGACTTTGCCTTCCAGATCTCGCTGGAAGGTGAGGGTGAATCAGCCTTCCCTCCCTGCTATCAGCTGGCAGGCTGGAGGGCAGGTGGGGGTGGCTCTGTGCACAGAGATAACACGTTGCCATGGCTGTGTGCAAGCTGGTGAAGACAAGAAGTCCTTGCACTGGCAAGCTGACTGGCACTTTGGCAGCAGATCATTAAAACTCTTTATTTTGTTTATTTTTAAAGATTTTGCCAGGCCTGAGGTGAAAGGTTTGTAGCTTTTGACTATTTTTCTGAGTCGGCACCACCTCCAAAATCTGAATTCCAAGTATCCCACCCTTATATCACTTGCCCCTCTCGTACACTAGCATTCTTCTCTGGCAAATTTCCAACCCCACTACCCACTCATTTTACAGTTAATCATTGCTGGAGAAAATCACTCAAGCAGGCTGACCAACTCATTCCCCACTGTGATCAATGATCCCATGAATGCCCTGCAGTCCTACTATAGTTCCCTAGTAGCTCTGCTTCTCCCACGCTCAGACTGAGACAGTCCCAGTGCCGCCTCCTTCAAGTTTCAATCATCCCTCATAAACACAAACTCTCAGTTTAAGATCTTACCATATGCTTTGTTGAGAAAATAGACCCAAATACAACCACGTTATCTTTCCCTGACAAATCCATTTGCATCTGGCCAAGTGTGGTGACACATGCCTGTAATTCTGGTGGTGGGAGGCTGAGGCAGAAGGATCACAAGTTGGAGGCCAGCCACAGCAACTTAGTGAAACCTTACCTGAAAATAAAAAAATAAAACGGGCTGGGCATGTGACTCACTGGTGAAATGCCTCTGGGTTCATTCCCTACTACCAAACACAAAACAATTCAAAACAAATCCATTTGCATCTGGACCCACACACTCTGCTTTCATTTTCAACATAAACCAAGAAGCTTCCTACTATTTGCTGTTCATTTCTACTCAAGGAATCCTGGTCTGTGTTGTCCCTTCTCTCTTACAACATACAAGTTTCTCTCTCACTAGATCATTTATATTAACATCGTTTAACAACATCATCTATCTTTAAAAACCCTCCCAGATGAATGCCCCTCCAAGTTTGTGCACCACCACAGCCAGATTTCTCCGGTTGTCTATGCTCATGGTCTCCACTTCCTCCTCACCTGTTCTTCCTCAGCCTACTCTGATGTGGCTTTCACCCTCATGACTCATCCAAGCAACTCTTGTCAAGGCCACCAAAGACGTTTTGCTATATCCAATCTCTTGATTGTTAAGCATTGAATTGCATCCCCCAAAAGACACTGAAACCCTACTTCAGTGTAGTTCTGAATGTGGCCTTATTTGGAAATAAGTTCTTTCCAGATGATCAAGTTAAGATGAGGTGGTTAGGATGGGTCCTAATCCAATATGATGGCATTCTCATTAAAAGGGCAAGTTGGATAGTCGTGCGCATGCACAGGGGGCATGTGAACTTGAAGGCTGGTTTAGTCAGCTTCTCTGTTGCTGTGATTAAAAGACCCAACAAGAACAATTATTTTTTTCAGGGCTGAGGACCGAACTCAGGTCCTTACGCGTGCTAGGCAAGCACTCTGCCGCTAAGCTAAATCCCCAACTCCAACAAGAATAATTTTTTTTTATTAGATGATATAGAGTTACAATTGAGGGGGAAACATTATCAAACATTCAAGAACAAATGTATAGGGGCTGGAGGGGTGGCTCAGCGGTTATGGTGCTTGCCTTGCATGTGCGAGTACGCGGGTTCAAATTCCAGCACCACATACACAATGAAGTGTCTGAGCAACAAAAGTCCATGACAAACTAAATAAAAAAAATTGATTCTGTCTTTCTCTCTCTCACTGTCCCTCTCTCTTTGAAAAAAAAAAAAAAAAGAACAAATGTATATATACTTAGTTATCTAGGGCTAATGCCATGTCATGGATGCCCAGCTTGGGTTCCCCATGTTGCTGTTTCCCCCAGAAAAACCCGAGTTAAATGGATATCTCATGGAGGTCAGAGATCACCTTCTGAGATGATTCCCCTATATGCGCATCCTCCAGTCTCCTAGGTGATTTTCCTAAGCCCTCCCCCACCCTGTCCCCCAGTCTACGCCTCTAAGTATCCTAGGGAGTCATCTCCCTGTTGCGATAAGAATCATACAATTTGAGGTTATTATTAGCTTAGCTGTCTAACATACTGCTTCCCGATGTATTCTAGCTTCCACAGATGAGAGAAACCATTCGGCCCTTGAGTCTCTGAGATTGGGATACTTCACTTTGCAAAATTCTTTCCATCTCCATCCATTTGACCTCAAAAGCCATAATATCGTCCTCTCTAATGGCTGAGTAGTATTCCATAGTATATATGTACCAAAGCTTTTGTATCCACTTGTCAAGTGAGGGGCATCTGGGTTGGTTCCATAATCTAGCTATAGTAAATTGAGCTGCTATAAACATTGAGGAAGCCACATCACTATAATATGCTGATTCTAACTCTTTTGGGAAAATACCCAGGAGTGGGATAGCTGGGTCATAAGGTGTTTCCATCCTTAATTTTTCAACAAGAACAATTTTAAGGAAGAAAAGTTTGAGGGCTCATGGTTTCAGAGGTCTCAGTCCTAGAAGGCCAGTTCCATTCCTCAGTGCTCAAGGTGAGGTTGAACGACATGGTGGAAGAGTGTGGTGGAAGGAAACAGCTCACATGATGATTGGGAAGCAGTGAGCGATTCAAATCTCCAGATACAAAATCTATACCCCAAAGGCACGCCCCACAATGACCCATCCCTCCAGCCACACCCTACCAGGCAATTGGATCCCTGTCCAATGTTATCCAAATGTTTTGATTTGGGTCCCTATCCAAATCATAACAAAGGCCAAGATCAGGGTGATGAATCTATATGCCAAGGAATAACCAAGATTGTCAGCAAATAACCAGAAAATCAAAGAGAGCTGGATCAGATTCTCCCTCAGGAAAAACAAACCCTGCTGTCCCCTTGATCTTGGACATTCAGTCTCCGGAACTGTGAGGCAAATTTCTGTTTGAAGGTCACTGGGTTTGTGGCACTTTGGTAAGGCAGCCCAAGAACACTGACCTTACTGCTTTAGTTTTCCCACAACACCATTTGCCTGGTTTTCCTATAATTTCAATGACTGCTCTTCTTCCTCTGAATGTTGGTCTCAGTCCATCATATTTTCCTGGCTTCTTAAACCTGAGTGATCTCATCCAGTCCCATGGAATTAAATGCCACCTACATGCTGATGACTTCCCTATCTAAATTCTAGACAGAACTCTGCAGATTCCATTCTATTTCTTCCCAGCTGGATATCTACTAGGCACCTCAGACTTACCATGATCAAAGCAAGAGCCTGAAGTCTGTTCTCTGTTTTGTTTTGTTCTCCCTGGTACCAGGGATTGAACCTAGGGGCGCTTAACCACATCACCACATCCCCTCATCCCCTGAGCCACATCCCCATTTTTTTTTTTTTTAGAGAGAGACAGAAAAAGAGAGAAACAGCTTTATTTAGTTTTTCACATGGCCTTAGTTGCTCTAATATAACACTTAGTTGTGTACATGGTGCTGGGGTTTGAACCTGGGTCCTTGTGCTTGCCAGGCAAGTGCCGAGACCCATTCCTAGTCATTTTAAATTTTATTTTATTTTATTTTATTTTTTTTAAAGAGAAAGGGACAGTGAGAGAGACAGAGAAAGAGAGAAACAACTTTATTTAGTTTTTTCACATGGCCTTAGTTGCTCCAACACTTAGTTGTGTACGTGGTGCTGGGGTTTGAACCCGGGTCCTTGTGCTTGTCAGGCAAGCGCCGAAACCGCTGAGCCACCGCTCCAGCCCCT
>PVKS010043867.1:0-14636 GCA_004027875.1 Aplodontia rufa
TAAATTTGCTTCTGATTTTCCTCAGAAAACAGAAAACATCACATGGGGACTACCACATCTTCCCATCAAAAGTATCATCAGCTTGCTTTATCTGCACCTATGTACCCCTGCTTTCTCATCCTGTCAGGGTGGACACAGGGGTCTCTGCACTATCTACATCCAGCCCCTCCAGCGGCACCGATGCCATCCCCGCCACCTGCCCGGGAACTGCATGCCCGTGATTGCTCCATTTCCTGCTGCTTTTCTCACGCTGGGAAGGAATTCCTCCTCTCCTCCATGCCCCTCATGGTTCATGGACCACTTTTCTGCTTCTCTCTTCGACCAGACTCCTGCCAAGGACACCAGTGCTCTCTGCGTCACTTTCTCAGCCACTGCCTGGTCTCTCCACAGTCCCCTCCTCATCTCTGGTCCCTTTATTACCCTGCCACACACTTCTGGGGGCCTCCGTGGGCCCCACTCCCACCGAGCGTTGAGGCCTTTGCCCTCCCGCAGTCAAACCCTGAGCTGTGGAGAACCCAGTTCTCCGCGGCCGCTCTGTCCCTCCGCTCTGCTCCTCTCTGCCTTTCAGCATCTATACCCACAGGGAAGGCCATTTCTTCTCTTCAGCCATGATCTCTCAAGGTGTGGATAGTCCTGTGGGCCCCTGGAGGGGACAAATTTTCCCTGCAGGGGCCACTGGGCAACGTCTGGAGACACTCTGGTCACAACTTGGGACATGCTGCTATAGGTCTGAAGAAGGACGCCACTCAGCATCCTTCAGAGCAGGACGGCCACAAGCCTGGTGCGTGCATTAGGAAGTGTCCACAGGGCCTGTTCTGTGGAGATAGCCAGCTCACTTCATGGCTTTACACCATCTTTACACAGATGAGTGAGCCCCAAACTTGTAAGTGCAACTGCAACCAGGCTTCTAATTTACATATCCAAGTGCCACTCGGAACACCTCCGACCACGGGACAGGCCACTTGAAAGTGACTGCACGCAGTCCTCTGTTCCCCCAGAAGTCACTCTTTGGCTGTTTCAGGCCTGCCAGTACCACCAGGTATTCAAGCCAAGATCCGGAAAGTCATCCTGAATCTATCTCTGATTCTTATAGGACACAGCCCATCCTCAACGTCTCCCTGACCCTCTCAAAATGCACCCTGAAGATGATCACATCCCACGAGACCCAGCATAAGTCTTCCCTTATACATACAGTCCACTTGGCTGGACTCCATAGCAGCCTCCTACTTCCTCTTCTTGCTTCCACTCTATTCTCTATGCGATATCCAAAGTTGCTTTCTCAGTGTGTTCATCACACCACACTGTCCTTCAATGCCTCCAAAGGCTCCTCATTATGCTTGACATAAAATCCTCACGCTGGGCACTGGTCTGGCTGTGCCCGCCATGCCAAACGTCCCACCTCTGTTCTCAGCCCCACTGCCGGCCACATCCTGGCAACATGGCAGCATTCAGATTCAGCACGGGGGACACAGAATTCAGAAACGACGGGGAATTCTGATGGCAAAACTCAGATTGTCGAAGAGATCGATTATGACAGTAAAGCCTTAAGTAATTTTCAAAACTCTTATTGTAGGATACAGTGGTAATTAAAAGGTCAAGAAAACTGACTCACTATAAAAAGTATGTTAGTGTACAATCGTGCACACCGAAGCGACGGGTGAGCGTTCTCAGGGACAGCTTCTGGAAAGCACAGTCCCTGGGGCCCTTGCAGCTCGCCACGCTTCCGAGTGTGCTCTGAGGGCTGTGGTGCCTCTGCACATCAGGTTCTGAGCAAAAGAGACAAGCAGCCCTAAAAACATTCCTAATGTCGCCACCATTCTATACAAGTTCACAAATAATGATCCTGGGGTAGAGCCAGTAGCCACCCCGAAAGAGCGTCAGGAAAATAAATCAAATCACTGAGAAACAATGTAGGTGCTGCAGAAACGATAGTTATGACAGAAGAGGAAACGCATATGAATACTAGTATTTCAATATTGCTAGGTCCAAACTGCATGCATCTGAAGTAATTATAAGAGAATTGATTACAACATTTAACATGCTACTTTTGAAAAATCTTACAGAGTGGAAGGAATATCAGCTTGCCACAGAGAAAGCTAACAATTCTGGAGCTCAAAAAGGAAAAGGGAATGAGACTAAGGCTATAATATTTGATTCATTTTTCAGAATAATTTTGCCTCAACTATCAACTAGCTTTTACTAAAATGTAGTAGATGTGGTACACGTGTATCACATAGGGAAATCAACAAAAAAGAACCAGCTAAAGTATTAAGAATAGAAGTGTGAATGTTCCCCTGAGGAAATACTTGCAGAGTTCCAGCTAAGTTCTTCACCCAGCAAGGGCCCGAAGTCCAAGGAAAAAGAAGCCACTGTCCCACCCCCCAGGAAGCGTGCAGCCTGGTGGGGAGACGGTGGTTGCAGGGCAGCGCTCGAGGGAAAAGGGAATGCTGTTAGAGAGAAGCCTAAATTAAAGACTCGACTTTGAAGAGGGATCAGGAAAAGGGAGGAGATCAGCAAAGGCTTGGGGTTGGGGCCGTGCTTGTTTGGCTAAAAGTGGCGGAAGTCAGACTGGGGCCTGCACCGTGACTTCCTGATGGACTTGCTCTTATAAACAAGTGGATAAGAACTAAAACAGTGATGTCTGAGCCAGGTCGCCTGACAAAGGCTCTGAGGTGGAGACTTGTGCGGAAACAACATCTCCGAGAGGGCGAGGGCGCCATCCTTATCAAGATTCTAGCGGTTTTTCTCACAGAACAGAAATCTGTATGGAGCCACCAAGACCCCGATGGCCGAAGCACTCCTGAGCAAAAGAACGAGCTGGAGGTGTCACACTACCTGACTTCAGAATATGCAGCTGCGATTCACCTTCTAAACAGCAGGGGACCGGCATAAAGATGGACACCCAGACCAACGAACAGAATGGAAAGCCCAGAAGTAAACCTTGTGCTCAAAGTGCCAAAACCACTCAGTGGGAAAAGAATAGTGTCTTCAGTAACTTGTACTGGGAAAGCTGGGTGTCCACATGCAGAAGGAAATGGGACACAACCCAAGATGAATCAGCACAAGGTGAATTACGGACTTAAATATAAGACCCGAAGCTCTAAAACTACTAGAAGAAAACACAGGGGGAAGCTTCATGATATTGGTCTTGGTGGCAAGTCTTGAATATAAACAAAAGCAGAAGTCGACAAACAGGATTGCATCTCACTGCAGATCTGCACAGCAAAGGAGACAATCGACACGTGGAGATGCACTATGGAACCGGAAGAACCTCTGTAAACTACACATCTGATAAGGGCTTAACATCCAAAGTAGATGGGCAACTCGATAGGAAAAGACAGCTACAAAAAACCCCACAGCCTGCAGACCTGAACAGACACATCTCCCAAGAAGACTACAAACGAGAAGTCAACAGGAGCGTGAAAAATTACTCAGCGTCAGGAGTCATCACGGGGATGCTGCACTGGAATGTCACCTGCACCTGTTAGAAAGACTGTTACCAAAAAAGCAAGAGCTAAGTGTTGGAGAGGATGCACAGAAAAGGCGTCCTGGTACTCTGCTAGGATGGTCGGTGCAGCCATTACGGGAAACAGGATGGGCGTGCCTCGGACAGTTAAAGTGGAACCGCATAACCTGGCAGTCCCCTCGGTTATGCATATGCAAAAGAGAGAAACTCAGTACAGGAAGAGGTATCTGCTTGCCATATTTATGGCGGCACTATTGACTGACACAGCCTAGACGCAGAATCAACAAATGTCTGTCCAGAGATGAATGGATAAAGAAAATATGATATATATATATATACACACACACACAGTGGACTACGATTTGCCCATCAAAAAGGAGATCCTGTCATTTGTGACAACATGAGTAAATTTAGAGAACATACATTAAGTGAGATGAGTCAGACACAGAAAGACACTGCATGGTCTCGTCTGTGAAATCTAGGAAAGCCAAACTGTTGGAAGCAGAGAGTAGAGTAGTGGCTTTCTGGGGCCTGGGATTTGGGGTTGAGGGGAGCAAGGGGTGGGAGATGTTGGTCCAAGGGTACCAAGTGTCAGTTAGACAGGATGAATGGTTCTGGAGCTCTACTGAACCGTACAGTGACTATGGTTACTAACAATCCACACTCGAACATCGTTAACAAAGGAGATTTTTAATCAATAGATTAAATCTGTGTTAAGTCTAAAGTATGTTTTAATGATATATAAATACATAGATTAAATGATCCAAATTTAATCTGTAATTTAAATCTTCAAAGAGGCGATGGATCTTTTTGTCAGATTGATTTAATCATTCCACAATGTAGGCATTTATCAAAATATCACATTATACTGTAAATGTGCAATTTTTATTTGTCAATCATACCTTGATTAAGCTATGGGACAAAATAGAATGAAAGGAACAGGACTGGGCAAAAGAGGCTGAGCCGCCCCAGGGCCCCGAGCTGCCTCAGCCGAGTTGCAGAGCAAGTCTCTGCCGGCACACCAGCCAGGCCCATGGCAGCAGGCAGGCTGCCTCAGGACCTGGCCTGTCGGCTCCATCTGATGTGGCGGGTGATCCTCAGGGAGGACCAAGACATCGGTAGGCTCTGTGCCAGCCCTGGCCAGTGAGAACCTCAGCTCTGAACGGGGTCTGGGCCACACCTAGCGGCAAGCTCCACACTGACATGAAGTCGTGAAGTGATCAACTCTTACTGGAAATGCTCACCTCATTTGTAATGACTTTGATTTAAAAGACCAATTAGATGAAAAATTACAGTAAGTCACACCAGATTCCATGCTAGCTTTTTTGTGGCGTGTAAAAACATAAGCTCCGCTGCTCCCGTGCGGGGAAGGTGGAGACTCCCAGCACCTCACCCACAGTGTGCTGACCTTCATGTCCAGCATCAAGGGTGTGCACTGAGCCGGCTAGGCAGCAGCACAAGTGGCCTTATCCTGACTGAAGCCACCATGCTTTAACACCCAGGTCCTCGAACACTCGTCCTCTTACCCCCTGTCACGTGCATTTGTAAGCAGACTGGCCAAGGTGGGTCCCCAGCCCCTGGCCATAGACATGGCTGTGGTCCCACAGACTCAGTCTTTCTCAGGCCGCCCTCCCACCAAACTGACAGAAGCAGCCACAGGTTACGATAAGAAAACAAGACAACAACTAAGCTAACAAGGTATAACTAGGTTGAAAAAGCCGATTTCAGCTTAGAAAAATAGCACACTAATTAAGCTTTTAAAAATTAACTTGGGCTTAGAGACCACGCAGAGACAGTGATTGCAGAAAGCACAAGGAACAGCCCAGCAAGCGTGAGTTGAGCTGGGAAATGCAGCCACGAGGGCGGCTGTTTCTAAAGATAGAGACAAATAATAATCTTTTACTGTCCCTAAGGCAGATATTAGGTAACAAGAAAACTATTTTGCTCAATCTACCTCCAGTCATTTTGACAAAAACCCTTGCCCACCCAGGAATTTCACGAACTCTCCAAGCACTAAATTCTCCAATTGAGAGCAACAGAAGGACTTTGGAAAACTGTGGCCAGAGTCCCTGAGCCCAGCGGGTGTTTTTAATCTCTGTGTTAAAATTATTTATACAGATAATGCTAGTGGGGGCAGATAAGCTGTGGATCACTTATTTAAGCAGGTCAGTCTTTAAAGCAGAGGAAAAACAAGGTAATAAATGCAGACATAGAGGAGCTCCTGGCACACGGTGGAAACACATTTGCTGCATCAATTAATCAATTAGCTCAAAATTAGGTTGGTAGCAGTTTGTGACAAATGGATTGAGAGTGTGCATCAATTCACTGACTTTGTGGTGTGATTAGGAAACTGGCTCTGTACCAAATGATTCCTTCTCATGGAAAAAGTGCAGTCACACTGTTTAACAGTCTTGTTATGACTGGAGAAGTGAATGAACAGACATAATTGTTTTTATAATATTCCCCAAAGTAAAATCTCAGCATCAGCTAGGAAAATCTCTCTGTTGTAGTAAAAGCAAACTGGGACCCTCTCTTACAAGGCAGCCCACCTTTGGGCTGGCTCATGAGTGCTAAGGGCCACGGAAGGAGTCCAGTCATATTCCTTTTCTACTCTAGAAGGCTTGAAATGTACTATTTAGAAATCCAAAATTATGAAACTTCATAGATTGTGTTTCCCAAATGACTGCTTCCTTTCTCCTAGGACTTAAAAAGGAGGGAAGGGGTAGCTAATTTGGAGAAAGCAATGTCCTGCTGGTGTCGCTTCATGCAAAGTGAATGTCCCGCGGCACCACGATGCGCTGGCCCCTGCCCAGGCCCAGGTGAGCTCTGCTCAGCCCTTTCCCGGCCGCTCCTGCTTCCGGAGCACAGTGTCTGCACCTGGCACTTTGTTGCCAGTCGTTTCTGGTGGGTTAGCAAGGAACTCCAGGGCCAGATGCCATCAGCCCGGCTTGAGAAGCTGGCACTCGGGCACACACACTAACAGCCAGGACCTCTGACCCTGGCTGCTGGGTCTTAATGGGACTCCTGTGTGATCAAATGGTGTTGGGGAGACCTTACGCAGTTCCGGGAGGAAATTTGGAACAGAAGATGTTTCTGAAGAAGGAGAAGAAGGATGGGTAAAGCTGGCTTTCCTCCGTGAAGACCCCAGGCTCCACGCCCAGAACCTCCTCCAGTGGACTTGAGAGGTCAACGTCAGGTTCAAAAGCTCCCACCAAGCTGTGGCAATTTAGAATCTGATTTGATTGGGAACCGGCAAAACTACTGGACAGCTTGCATCTGGATGTTGGAACAAATGATGACAGCGGCCAGCGTGTGGCACTATGACGGACACAGCAGTACGGGAAAGGACTCTTCAGGCCCCGTTTCCTTCCACGTGGCAGCCAATTGTCCTTGGTGAAAGATCTTTCAAAGAAGAATCAATGTCTCTGTGTGTAATATTGTTGTCACAAAAATTCTTGCTTTTTGAAAGAATTTTGCAGATATGTAGCACACCTTCGGGATAAGGCTTTTAGTAATCAATGTTTAATCCCCCCATAGTCCTTTACGTTAGGAGATTATGCCATTGGAGTGCCGGTTGTGCTATCTGTCCACTGTAAGTGTCTGTGGCACAGGTGTCCCCTGTCCACATCTCTGCTTCTTGCTATTAGGAACACCAGAGCAGTCTTCACATTCCTGCCACCTAACACAGTTGAAGAAGCCAGGCAGGAATGCAGATGGGACGGCACAGAGGGTCGAGTTGCTGCAAACACAGGTGCAGTTGGGAGGAGGACACCAGGCTTCTCAGGTTCTCAGCAGACTTCCTGAAGCAGCTTTAGAAGGCGGTATCTGACCCAGGTGGCTGGGGTGGCCCCCTGAAGGAAAGGCAGCCAGCTGAGAGACATCTGGGAAGCAGACATGGTGTGGAAGTGGCCTGGGGAGAGGATGGAGGTGCTGGAACAGGCAGGCCCCGCTGGAGAGACCAGGGTAGCACAACAGCCCCTCCCATGCAGGAGACAGAAACCCAGGCAGGGGCTCCCGCCAGGCTGTGGCTGCTACAGAGGGAGCAGCTGGGCAGTGCCATCCTGCCAACAGCTCTCTGCACATCCCACCATAGCTGCTGTCTCATGTCTGCTGCCCTTGCCTGCTGTCTTCCCCAGGTCCCACCATCCACCCATGTCACCAAGCATGCCCTTGGAAAGAGGACCACACCTTTGCATGGCATTTTAACAACCTCCTACCTGATTCTCATCAGGCCTCCCAACCACACCCTCAGAGATGCGTGGACAGTCTCAGGAGGGCCTGATGGGAGCCCATCAGGGCTGCGGCCACTGCCCTCTGCATGCTGGGCCGTCATTGCCTGCCTTGGACTCCGTGGTACACATTGATCAGGCACTTTGCGGGTTGTAACCCTCAGAGTTCAGCTCCACTAAGCCAGCGTGGCACAGTGGTGACCTCATAGGTTGGGCTTCAACAGGCAAGCCGTCCCCAACTTGCTGTGACCTCCCCCCAGTGCCAAGGCCCCGCTGGGCACCTCCATCTCCCTCCTTTCTACTTGACGCTTTTCCCTCTGCACCCTATTCCCCTCCTTAACCAGTTCACACCTGTGTCATCCTGCTCCTCACATCTGTCCACCGGGGCGTTGAGAGAAGGGACAGAGGAGGGAGTGAACCTCCACAGTCACACTTGCTCAGGCCTCACCTGCTGGGGACAAACTGGTCCTGCAGCTTGATCCCTAAGCAAGCCCAGGAGTTCCAGACCAAAGAGGAGAATCGGGTGGCCCCCTCATTCTCTTTCACGTGCATTGCCACCTCCCTCCCCCCTGGTGGACGCCATCCGTCAGTCCTGCCCCTTGCCCCAGAGCTGGGGTGGCGGACAGCTGGAACCCACGTGCCCTCTCTGAGCTAGGCCTTCACACAGCAAGAGCCTCTCTAGACCATTGGCTGCAAGGTCGACCACCACAGAGGCTCGCCTAGGAGCACCAGCATCGGTTAGGGCATGCAGACAAGCCCATGCTTCCTACTCGCTGCTGCTGGCACAGAGCCCGCATCACTGAATGCTGCCTGGCAGACTCTTCATCCACAGTGCGTGCGGAGCGGTCAGATAATGACTTAGAACAGACAGAATCATCAATCTGGGGACTATGTGCAGCAAGCCACTCACCCATCCCAGCCATCGTGGCAGCTCCACTCACAGCCACCCTGTGCAAACCCCACAGATGCAAGAGGAGAAGGGAGTAGCCAAGCTAGTGACAACAGATGGGCCAATGTCCTTATGTTCATTCCAGGAATATTGCGACTAAGAGAGCACATGGAGTACAAGATTGGACTCAGGTTACTAATGCCACCTGCCCAGGTGTGAGGTTCTGCTGGGCCTGGTGAGTCTAAAGGCCCCTCAGCAGCTGCTGTGACAAGGTATCCTAGGTCCCCCAAGGGTCTTCTGATGTGGAGGTGCTTAGCTCTGCCTGGGCACGTTGTCCCCAAGGCAGGGAAAATAGAAAAACAGGAGGGGAGGAGCACAGGACACAAAAGGAATACTAAAGGGAGAGGGCCAGGTGGTCAGGCAGGCAGCGAGGAGCAGGGGAAGGAGAAGCCTTGAGTTCCTGCACTGTTACCTGCAGAGCTCACAGAGGCTGATGCTGCCCTAAGATACACAGGAGAGTGCACATGTCCTAGGACCCAAGAGAAGAGGAAGAGAGGGAGCTGCCAGAAAGGGGCAGGCCAGGTCTACGCAAGGAAGCACACTCCCACCCAGGTTAGCCTGAGCCCACACCACCCCCTCCAGCTTTCCTCCAGGAGGCCCGCCCCAGAGTCAGTCCTCTCCCAACTGTTCTTCCAGCAGCAACTCTGCCAAAGCCAGGGATCACCTCCCTCTGCTCCCCATCCAGTGTAGTGAAGAACATCTCGAGGGAGTAGAGGGCGTAGCATCAAAGTCAGAAGTTTAAAGGTCTGTTCCTGTTACAGAATGAAGTGTAGTGATATTACCAACAGCAGTGATTTTTTAAAAAACTAATCTTTAGCTGGGTCTTTAGACATCTTTAGCACATGTCTGTAATCCCAGCAACTCTAGAGGCTGAGGCAGAAGGATCACAAGTTTGAGGCCAGTCTCAGCAGCTAAGCAAGGCTCTCAGCAACTTAGCAAGACCCAGTCTCAGAATAAAAAATAAAAAGAGGCTGAAGATGTAGCTCACTGGTAAATCATGCCTGGGTTCAATTCACAATACCAGGAAAATACAATAAGACTCATCCTTACTGACTCATAGGAAGAGTAACCTGCTTACTGTCCTTGCGTCTCCCTTTCCTACCTTTGTAAATAACCTGGTTAAATGTAAGCAATTTAGAGAGAAAACCATAAGATGCATGTAGGAAAAGACTGATGAACAAGAAGTTGACTTGCCACTCAAAGCAGAGTCAAAGGGATGGAAGAAGCTTTCCAGTTTATGTAGATGTTGATTCTGGAGCAAGGAGGAAGAGCCAGGGCTGGAGCTCAGCAGAGAGCACTTGCCTGGCACACGAGAGCCCTGGCACCGCAAAACATGAAATAGGGAGGAAACGAGGCCAGCGTTGAACTAAGGCACACTGTTTCCAAACCACTTGGTGAGGACTGAATGACTTTGTAGGCTGGACAAAGAAATAACCACCAAGCATTTCATCGTGTGAGAAAACATTTTATGAGTTAAAAAAATAAGAGGAAGAAGGGGAAATTTTGAAGTAGAGATGACAGGGAGGAAGATAATTACAAAGACCATTGAAGAGGCTGCAGAAATCCAGCTGACATGAGAGCAGCTTCAATGTATTCAGGGAAAGGAAATGCAGAGAAATAGAAATATTCAAAAGGATTAAGAAATAGAAAGGGCAGATCTTCATAATAATGGAGAATTGTGAGCTGAGAGAAAAATGGATAAAAGATAACTTTTCAATTTCTGTTATGAAAACAAAATTATGAATTGGAAACAATTCAAAATTTCAAATTGGGAGCAAGTTTTTCAGTGAGAGAGAAAGAATAAATGACACTTTTCATTGATTATTATGACTTCACCAAATGGGGAATATTCAAATAGAAATATTCCCTAAGTAATCAGACATTTCATCCTGCAACTCAATAAGGAACAGCTGGAAGGAAGGAGGAGATTTTCAGGGTGCTCAGGATGAACTAGAGCCGTTAGTGGAGGCAAGGGTCCACAGGAAGCCACGCAGCGAGGCTAGAACGCAGCCGGCGGTGCAGCCCTGCGTGGCATCTGCATGTGAAGGACAGATGGCTCTCAAACGAAACCAAGGAGACAGCCAAAGATGTAGGAGAGACACGGGGAGAGACACGGGGAGAGCCGACTTGTAGAACACCAGAAGGAGAAGGTGATTCAAGAAAGAGGGCACCACCAGAAATGTCTCTGAGAGGCAGAGAGGCGAGGACTGAGAAACGTGCGCGGAAGGTCCTTGCTCCGGGAAGGCAGTTTTCATAGAGAGCAAAGCAGCAGCCAGATTAGCTCATAAGTCAGGAGACAAGTGCCGGCAACTCTTCAGGGAAATCTGATCGTGGAGGGAAAGCGGGGACACAGCTTGGTAGAGTTTTGAGTTAAGGTGGAGCTTTGTTTTTAAGAAGAAAAAGAAAATGTCCATGTGTCAATGAAGAAAGATGCAGGCTCCGTGAAACTGAAGCTACAAAAGGAAAAGGGGGCAATCTATTGGATAAGGCTGTTTTTAGTCAGCTTTGTGTTTCTGTGACCAAAAGACCTGACAAGAGCAAATTAGAGAAGGAAAGGCTTATTTTGGCTCACAATGTCAGAGGTCCCAGTACACAGATGGCCAACTCCATTGCTCTGGGCCCAAGGTGAGGCAGACTGTTATTTCAGAAGAGCATGGCGGAAGGAAGCGGCTTAGGACATGGCCACTGGGAAACAGAGTGCTCCGTTCACAGGGACAGTTCATCATAGCAGGGGATTAATCCTCTGATTAGATTTCAGCTCTTATAATCTGATCAGATCGCATCTGAGTATTGTTGCGTTGTCTCTCATGTGAGATTTTGGGAGACATCTATCTAACCCACAACATTTTGCCCCTGCCCCCCAAAAGCTCATGCCCTCTCACAATGTAAAGAAAATAATTTATTCCATTTCAAGAGCCCCATAGTTTTAACAGTTCCAGAATTCCACAAAATTCCAAGTCCAAGATCTCATCTGAGACTCAGGGCAAACTCTTGGATGCTTTCCCCTATAAAGACCACAAATAAGATACATATATGCAATATATAATGGCACAGAATAAACATTTCCATTTCACAAGAGAAAAATAGGGGCATAAAAAGAAGGAATGGGACCAAAGCAAGACTGAAATCCAGCTGGGCAAACCATTCCTGCAGCACCACACCCAGCATCTGGGGCACATGGCTTTGTGATATGCTCTCTCTCCAGTGGGGTTATGTAGCTCTGCCCCTATGGCCTTGCTTCTTACAATCCAGGGGGCCTCTCTCTTGCCTTGTCTGTGCTAGATTCCTACTGCTTTGCTTGCAAACGTTCCACATTACTAGCATCTCTTAATCTTGCAGGTCTCCACTTCAACTTCTGCTTCCTTCTCAAATTCTCACGCCACACTCTCAGGGACTGCTTACATGCCTCTAATTCTGCTACACCTTGCCTGGCTTCTCAGGCCTTCCTTTGAAGGTGGAGGCCTCCAAAACCCCCTAAATCCATCATCCTGCATTCTACAGAACCAGTACCATGGGGTTGACACTAAGGTCTGCCACCTATAATGGGTGAGGTTTTGCTCGCATCATCCTTCCTGTTGTCTCTGATTAAAGTACTTAGCATCTCTACAGTGACTATAATCTCTTACACAACCATAACTTCCTTAGGCAGAGTTTTACTTGCACGTTTCTGGCCAAACTGAGAATTGTTTGAATCCTTCTGCTTTGCTTTCTGCTCCAGATTATCACAGTAAACTTAGCTAATAGCTGCCAGCAATACTCCAGTTACTGCCTGAATGATGTGCTGCCTTGAAATGCCACCAGCCAGATTAATGAGTCATCCCTTTTAAATTCAACTTCAGAGTCTCTCAGGGTATGTGCAAAATGTGGACAACTTCTTTTCCAGAGATTCAATTTTCAGTAGAGTTGGCCTTCTCTGAAACCACATGGACCCAGTCTTTACTGTCCACAGTCACACTGTCATTCTGTTTCTAATCCCCCATTAAGCTCTACTTACAACTTTCTAAAGTTTTTCCAGCATGAATCTCTAAATTTTTCAAAATTCCTCCCATAGCAAATCAGCTGGAAACGCTCCTGAAGCCCATGAGCAGGCCGGTTGCAGTCACTGGAGTATCTGACCACAAGGAGTGGTCTCAGGACTACAGCTCTCTCTCACTTCTAGAATATGAAACAGCTGCCTCCAAATCCCTCCAGGTCTCCCTTCCAGGGCAGTTCTTCCCATTGCATGTCTGTCAGTCATCGTCTGTGTTAGCATCCCTAGACCAGCGAGGGAATGAGGCAGGTGGAGTGCGGCAGCTAGCCAGAGCTGGTGAAACTGTCTGAAATGCTGTCCACCTCCTCTTGCGCATCTCTCTGGAACATGTTCTCACTTTCAAGTTGCAGCATGTGTATTATGGAGATTTGTTTTTAGTTTTCCAAAGTTTCCTTGCTCCTCCCAGGGAGTCCTTTAAGTGTTCTTTCCTTCTTAGATTCGTCTTTGGAAAGCCAATTTGTAATTTGGTTTGGTGTTTTCTCATTCCTAAATTTCACTTATAAAAGAGGTGCTTTGGGAAAACCTGCAGACTTTCTGCTTTTCCAAGAGTTACCTGTTATGGGCTGACACTCAAGCACTTACTTGTCTGAGATTGTGGCTGTGATTCCACCTCCATCAGAGCAATGGTGGCTGCAAGGAACTTCAGAGCCATGATGGGCTCTACGCAGAGTGCTGTGCAAGCAGCGGGCTGAACGGAGCGGAAGTGCAGCAGCTGGTTTCCTTCCATCCACTGAAGCCCATCTACTATTTTCTCTCAACCAAGATATACTTTCACTCCCAGTGGGCATCCTAAGCATCTGTCCAGTGCAGTCCTGCGCTGGCCTCCGGGCACCCTTTTCCTTACCTGTAATTGTGACTTATTTATGCCCGTTTGTGTTTTCCTTGCTTCTTTCCCCCTTTGCAAATTAATCTTTGTGACAAGGGAAACTGAGTTGCGTCTCCTCCATGCGGAGGATTCTTGGAGCTCTCATATTTGTCTGCTGACCTGTTGGGGAAGACTCCGTCTAACCCAAATGCAAATGAACTTCACCTCACATGCTAACGCTGATGGACAAGCAGGATGGCTGTGTTGTAAGAAACTGAGTCCTTGCCTACCCTCATATGAAGGAAGGGCCATGGTCAATTAATGCATCTGCTTTGCAGACTGAGAAGGTGGTAAGCGGGGGTAGGGGGAGTGAATGGACAAGTTTTTGGCAACTCTCTTTAAAAGGGCATCTGTGTGGTCGATAGATCACAGTCGGAAGGTTTTTGAGATACATAATATGTGGACATTTCCTCTAATTATAACCCTGAATGCATACCCCTTGTCTGATGGTGGGTTGAATGGTAGGTGTTAGTGGTGGTGGTGGAGAGGGGTGCTTAGCCTTTATCTCTTTTGTCTGACCCTATAATGTCTGGTCACATAATTGTTTCATAAGATTGTGTTGGAATTGTATCCATCCTGGTTTACATTAACTTTTTTTACATAGAAACAACCTTCTGTGTGTGAATTTTTATCATAGTGAATACTTCCTATTCCTATGTAAACATTTCCTTTTTTCCCCCTTTTATTAAGGAGCTGAGTTGTTGTACAATCATAAATGCTTATAAAGTAATAATATGATATGCATTTGATCCAAATCCAGTCACCCCTACATTGCCTTTAGCACAGTCTCTTGATTCTTCTATATTCCCCGCATAACAGCTATAAATGTCCTTATATACATAATTGTGAATTTTCAAGAATTAAATGATAACATATGTATTATTTGGCTTCTCAGGCGGATAGAGAGTATTGTTGATTATCTCCCTTAGATCCCTCCCTATCCTCCCGCCTTCTTCCCTCCCTCATGTCTATCCCCTCTCACCCTACATGTCCATGGATCCCCTAGATTACATGTTGCTATGCCGTTCCTGGGTCTAATACATGAGTTTCGCAACCTTTCACCCAAGCCTGGGTCTTGCTCCAGCCTCCACAAATGA
>PVKS010043868.1:0-14637 GCA_004027875.1 Aplodontia rufa
TGCTGAAAAGTTCCTGCTACTGCATGTTCTACCTGGATTCACCAGAGTTTTCCTATTGAAACACAGTGATCCCTAGATTGCCTAGGTAAAAATGTAATTAAAAATGTTAAGGGAAATATTACATGGAAGTTTGAAGAAAGAAAGATCCCATAAGCCACGTCATGAACTAAGTAAAATCTACAGGGAAATCCACAAAACTCATGTTCACAAGTAGAAGAAAAAAATTGCTTTTTAAAAGGCATCAGCACCTGAAATAGAAAACTTGTTCTAGGCATTTCAAAGAACTAGTGCTTGTAAATAATTAAAGGAGGAACACTCCAGAGCTTGGTCACTGTGATTTAAAAATATGTTTCAATGCTGCACGTAACTAGTAAAAAGGATTTTCCTTCTGCAAATGCAAACAGTTCACTATACACACATTATCAAAAAATGGAAGATACTCTATGAGAATCACTGAATCAGAAGAATCTGTTGAGGGATGAAGCAACTCTGAAAATATCTGCACATACAAACACTGCTTCTCCTAGTGAAATCTGTTGAGATACTGCCTGTTTCTGTGACTTCACCAGTTTCTTTTATTGAAACATGGTATTTGTAGGGCATTGTGAAATGAAAGTAATTCAGAGTTTTGTAAATGTGTAGTGTTAAGTAGGCCAGTTTCCTCAAGTCACATTGTAAAATAAGCTGTAAACAGTATGATGAAATGTTCCCAATCTGACATTTCCCTCCAATACTGAACATCCATGTTTAAATTTCATAAATGTATGCAACCTCAAACCTTGTTTCTAGGCACTCTAAACAACTGGTGCTAGTAGATAGTTGAAGGAGAACACAACTGAGTGTGAGCACTGTGAATGAAGTATGCTTTCAAATTCTGAAAGTAATAGCAAAACGTGCTTTCTTTCCCAAATTTCTAACATTTCACTCTTCACACATTATCAAAACACTGCAGATACTCTAATGGGTATTAATGAATCACATTGATTTTTATAGTGCATAAATGAACTCTGTTACTACTAAAGATACCTGTTCTGGTATTGCACGTTTCTGTGGACTTCACCAGGGTGTTACACTGAAACACAGTGACTGTCATTTTGCACAGATCCAAGTGTGACTCAAATTTATATAAAAAAGGAATTGTGATCAAAGTCAGTTACCACAATGCATGTTGTAAAACTAGGAAAAATTGCTGTGAATTTTCCATAAATTAAATTTACATCAGGCAAATAAACAACTCCCCAAGAAACAGTTGTTTAGAAACGGTGTACATATATGTAAATCAAAGAATTGCTTCTTGTCACTCAGACTAGCTAGTAATTCTAGTCAGTGGAATAAGGACAAAACAGAGTGTTGTCAGTGTTAATTAAGTTTGCTTTTCAATGTCAAATGTGCTAGCAAAGAGGTATATCCTTGTGGAACTTTAAACAGTGTACAGTATACAACATAAGAAAAATGGCATATATTCCTACAGGAATCACCACATCACAATGATCATTTGGTAAGAATGAACTTTTGAAAATATCTGCACAAATAAACTTTGGTTCTCCTAGTGAAATCTGCTTTGATACTGCCTGTTTCTGCTCGCTTCATTAGGCTTTCTCATTGAAAAGCTGTGATTCACAGCCTAGATCCAAAAGAAAATAACTCAGAAAATGTATGATACTGGTATTTTGAAGAAAGCCAGTTTCCACAAGGCATAATGATGAATAAGTATCAATCCTGTAGGGAAATTCACATAGCTGACTTTCCCTTTATAGATAAAGGAATTGATTTCAAATCATACCTATATCTGTAATTGGAAACTTATTTCAGGGCCCTAAAATGAGAAGAAGTTTTAGACCATTGAATGAGGAACTAAACAATGTTTGCTTAGTGAATGGAATTTGATTTTAAAAGGTGAATATGAGGAGCTGAAACTGGAGTGGTGACTCAGGGTTTAATGCACTTTCATGGCTCGCACAAGTACATGAGATCAAACCCCAGCCTCACATACCCATACATGAATGTTGTGGTGCAAGAAAAGCCACTTGAAAACGGAATAAAAATGATTCTCATTGTTTCTCTTTCTCTCTCTCACTCTCCTTTTCTCTCTTTAAAAACAAAGGAGAATATGATATCCAGTATGATTTTCTTTCTGAATCTTCACACAATTTACTCTTCAACATTAGCAGACAATAGCACATAATCCTCTGGGGAGTCACTGAATCATAAGGAGATTTTCAGGTTTGAATCACCTCTGTATATAAGAGCACATATGAACTTTGGTACTGCTATTAAAAAATATTCTGGTACTGCAGGTCTTGCTGGCTTCACCAGTGTGTTTTTTCCATTGAAACATGGTGATTCCTAGGATGACCAGATTGAAAGATAACTCTAAATTTTACATGATATTGATAGATTGTAGAAAGAGAGTGTGCACAGGCTACATGGAAAACTAAATAAAAATCCTGCTTGTTGGTTTCCCTAAGTGGACATTTCCAACTATGAAAACAAAACAAAAAACAGCTACTTTGGGCATTTATTTCTGCACATGAAAAATTTTTTTAGTCCAAACTACTGGTGTTTCTAAGTCCTTGAAGGAGGAACCAATCACAGTGTCAAATTTGTTAATTAAGGTTGCTTTTCAATGTTGAAGGTGCTAGCAAAAAACTATTTTTGTTCTCAAACTTCAAAAGTGTCACAACTCAGATATTATCAGTCAATGGTACAACCTACTAAGGGGACTTTTGCAATCACAGTGAGTTTTTACATTTTGAAAAGTCATTGCACGTATGAAACTTGGTGTGTCTTGTGAAATCTGTTCTGGTATCACATATTTCTATTGGCTTCAACACTGTTTAATCATTGAAACACAGTGATTCTTAGGTTGCCCACATACAAGTGCAACTCAGAAATTTATATGAAAATGGTAGTTTGAAGAAGGCCTGTATCCTCAAGCCATATTTTGAATTAAGTAAAAAACTTCTGGGGAATCCAAAAACTGAATTTTTTCATCTACCTTAAAAACCTGAAGCAAAACAGGAAAAGAGGAAGACAAAAAAAAAAACCACTTTTTAAAAAAATGCATGTATATCTGCAAATCCAAACCTTGCTTCTGGGGACACCATACAATTCATAGTTATAGGAACTTGAAGGAGGAATACTACACAGTGTGTTCAATGTGAATTCAGGTGGATTTTCAATATTGAATGTGTTTGCAAGGAGTTTTTCCTTCTGGAACTTCAAATAGTTCACTATGAACAGTGTAAAATCGCAGATACTCCTATGGCTATGTTTAAATACCAAGGGGTTTCCAAGGGACAATCAATCTCTGGAAATTATGTACTTATATAATCTTTGATTCTGATATTGAGATCTGTTCTGCTAATCCATGTTTCTGATGTATTCACAGTATTTTCTCATTAAAATACAAGAATTCCAGGTTTCCCAGCCAGAAGTGACTCAGAAATTTATGCACAAACTGTAGTCAGAAGGATTCCAGGTTTCAACACCCACGTTGGAAATTAAATTACAAAGCTGTTGGGAAATGCCACATGTTGAACTTTCCCTCTACCAAAGAAAGAAAAAAAACCAGCTGTTTTGAAAAGGTTCTTATTTCTGGAACAGAAATAATGCCATTAGACCCTGTAAATAATGGGTTCTTATAGATATTTAAAGGAGGAACAAAGCAAGAAAAAAAACTATATATATACACTGTGATTTTAGTTTCCTATTCAAATAGATTATGATAGAACATGAAGTGTTTTTTCTTTTTTATTATTAATTTGACGTAAATTAATATGTTGCAGTGAATTATTCTTACATAATCATGCATGCTTGCATATAGATATAGTGAGATTGTGAGTTGAGATTGATTCTAGACCATGAACTACTCCCTTCATCTATTTCCTGATGTGTCATACTATAAATTGAAATAAACATATGGTGTTTTTCTTCTGAAATTTCAAACAGTCCACTCTTCAACCTTATCAGTCAACCACACCTATTCCTTCTGAGAGGATTGAATCAGAAGAAAGTTTTGAGGTCTGATTCAACTCTGGAAAATAATTTTTCATACAAACTTTGCTACTGCTACTGAAATCTTTTCTAATACTGGATGTTGCTGATTCTTTGCCAGGGTTTCCTTATTGATGCCTGGTCATCCTTAGGTTCCCCAGTTCCCAGTGTAACTCTGGAAAGAATATGAAATTGGTCTTATAAAGAAACCCTCTTTCCTCAAGCCACTCTGTAAAGTAAATAAGAAACCTCCTTGGGAAATCCCCACAATTGACCTTTCCCTGTAGCAATAAACCTGCTGAGAGCTCCAAAAGGTGATTCTCCAAGTGGTGGGACTATCCTAGACTTGATTTGCAGGAATACCCTATCTTTTGGATGCAGCAACTGTACCTGGAGCTGCAGGGTGGGCACTGCACATTGAGCTGGGAGGGGTGGACACAGCAACCAGTGGCAGAGGGGCTTTCATGGCTCCTTATCCACCAGAGGAAACTGTGAGCTTTGTAGGGCAGAAGCACTGAGATAAAACTTCATCTTCTCTCTGTGTTGCTCCCATAGTCCCCTGATCTCTACTGATTTTCTGCTATTGCACAAGTTACACTACCTTGTCAGGATAAACCAGAAGACACCTTCATGAGGTAGGGGACTCAGTCATCTCCAGAGATTGTGCTGGATTAAACTGGCATGTACATTAGCTGCTCCCATCCTGTGGCCAAATCCTCCTTGGAACTGAGTTGCACTTCTATTCTCTTGGTTTGTTGTTATGGTTTAAATGCAAGGTGTCCCCCAAAAACTCACATTGGAAATTATGAGAAGATTGAAGTGAAAGAGTTATAAATGCCTTAAAACAAACACTGAGTTAATCCTCCTAACCTGGCAAAACTTATAGTATCTGAGGTGAAAAGTGACTGAATGGCCTCCAACCAAGAAGCACTGATCCCTGACACAGGCTCTGATCTCACCTCATATCTCTTGGGCAGTCATCTTGGGAAAGAATCTGAACTTGGTTGTCCTTCTCAAGTTCACCTCCATGGCCCTGATGATGAAGTTCCACTTGCATCCCACCTCTCTGCCCCTCAGTGAGTCAAGGTCCTATGGTGAGTGATTTGACAGTTGGAAAGGCAGGGTTCACAGCTTTTCTTGGCATGCTGAATTGACCATGGCTCTCCAGGAGGAAGAGAACCACCAGTGTGAAGCTTATGGGGTTTAGTATCAGCTGTTCTTGACAGAGAAATCTTTTGCCTCCTGCCTGGAAATCCTGTCAGGAGCTGTTCTCTTTTGCATGAGCCTGAGCACCAACTGGGATGCAGTAGGTCTATTTTCCAACATATTCTGCCCAGTGGTACTAGAGTCACCTTCCCATCACATAGTCCATTACCCAAGGTTCAGGATCCATGAGGTTGTGAGGGTCAGTGCCCTGGCAGTACAGGGACATCCATGTGTTAACAAAGAGCCACCAATGTTCTGTGAGGCTGTGGTGCTGACACACCTGCAAGTGTTCTTGCAAACCACCTTGATGATGGGTCTCTATGGATAGAGGCAGGGAATCCTTCCATTCTACTGTCACTTTTCACTAGAGACTGACCTATAAGCCTGTCTTCCTGAGACCAAAGAGAGGAGTAACAAACACGGAAGCCCTGTGCAACAGGACAACTGCTGGTGGACTTGTAAAGCTATGGAGAAGGTGAACCTGTCGCTCCCCCCTGGATTCTGGAGCGGGGAGCGGGTGGAATGGCCTCGGGGGACCTTAGCCATTCCCCAGGGGACCAGTAGGACACTGGGAACTGGGCGCTGGCAGGACAGGGCTGGGGGCTGGGGACCGGGGAAGAGGAGTCGCTCCCCGCAGCGTTCCTTTTGTGAGAAGAGGACAGAACGACCTAGCGAGCTGTCCTCCGAGGGGCCGAGTTAGGACAGTGATGGGGCGAGGAGTCACTACCCGCTGCACTCCAGAGTGAGGAATGGGTAGAATGACTCAGCAAGCCTGAGCCATGCTCCGAGGGGCCAAGTTAGGGCAGGGATGGGGTGAGGAGTCGTTCCCCGCTGCACTCCAGAGCAAGGAACGGGTAGAATGACCCGACGCTGGGCCATTCTCTGAGGGGCTGAGTTAGGGAGGGTTGGGGAGCCGGGAGCAAGGGGGCGAATGCCGGTGGCTGGAACACGGGACCTGCATCTTCTCCCGCTGCTGATCTGATGTCTCTGCTGATCTCTCCTGTTCTATGCGTCTTCTTTGCTTTCTCCCTTCAGGACACGGCTGCTTGCTTTCTTGCTTTTCTCTGGCTACTGCTTCTCCTTTGGCTGCTTCTTCTCTGGCTGCTTTCTCTTCTTTGGCTACTTCTCCTCTGGTTCTATGCTTTCTCTTTGGCTGCTTCCTCCTTGGGCCGCTTGCTTTACCTGACTAGCTGCTACTCTATTTATCCATTACAACAGCCAATAGGGTACAATGCAAACACCTTTCTCCAATTGTAACAAATGAGTGG
Source organism: Aplodontia rufa (assembly GCA_004027875.1). NCBI lineage: Eukaryota > Metazoa > Chordata > Mammalia > Rodentia > Aplodontiidae > Aplodontia > Aplodontia rufa. Next base: position 6,471 of record PVKS010043868.1, read on the forward strand.
CCGAATAGCTTAGTCATGCAGTCAGGCAATTTGCTAATTACAAACCAGCTGGACCCCTTAGAGTTGTTTACCACCAATTCTACAAGCCAGCTGAGCCTCATGTTCCCAACAGTGAACCTTCCTGGGACAACAGGTGAGAAGTGTCAAAGGATAGGCAGGGGTCCTGAGCTGGAAACTTATGAGCCATCAAAGTCATGGGTCCAGAGACACATGGTTGTTTATTCTGGATACAGAAGTCGTGAGTGGACCCCCTAGAAGGCCAAAGCAGTTCAGGCCTCCCATGGGACTTTTTCAAAGGCCAGAACAAAGTTAAAGGCTTGTGGGTCCTGCACTGGTATGACACAGACCAAAGCTAAATTAGACTCCAAGCCAGTTTGGGGACAAGAGCAGAGACAGAATCCAGTAGAAATAGTTTCTTCCTATTCCAGGACTCATATCCTGTGTTGAGTGTCATGAATGCCTTGTGGATAAACAGGCTCAAGTGTAATACAAAAGGAAATATCAGGGAGAGAGGCCATGAGAACTGCCCAAGGCCCGCATGTCTGGGTCACTGAGCCCAGGTTGAATTCAGGATGATTTGGCTGCAAAAATGGGAATTGAACTTGGCCCACTCTCTGAAATGCTGGGCACAGCCAGCTGCCAGCAGTAGCAGGAGAACAGCATCTCCAGTGGTCACAACTGGACACGTCTGTGCGATCTCCTCAGTGGCAGTGTTTTAAATCACTTGTAAACTGAAGTAGAGTTTTCCATTTCAGTTTGGGAACATTCAATCAAATCCACTGTCATCCCTGTATCTATCTATCAAGGGCCCAGATTAAAGTGAATGATTTATTATGGATGAGAAAATAGAAGCTGGAGAAGCAGTGACTTTTGTCAGTGACCACAGCTTTCATAAGCAATAAATCAGGTTTGGACCAGGGCATCACATTATGATTCCCAGGCTCCTGTTTATGGGACCATCCTCATGATTTATTGATAAGAAAGCTGCTGAATAACAGAAGTAAAACTGCCTTCTAGGGAGGAAGATACATGGACTCTGCCACCCAGGTTTGGTTTCATTTTCTGCATACTTCTGTGGCTCATGTCTTACAGGATATTCAGGAAAAGCAGCACATTTACTCCTTACCCTTTGCCATATATTTCCACACTGGTAGGTCACTTAACATGTAAATATTATCCAATGTTTGCAGAATGTATTTATATATTAGTGCCAGGGATCAAATCCTCAGGGTTATGCCTGCTCTGCACATGCTCTGCCCTGAGCCGAACCCTGAGCTCCTTTCCCCACTATCAGAAGTGAGCTAAAACATAACCCATTAAATCAGTCTATTTGTGGGATTGTGGAAATAATATTGGCTGAGGAGTAAGGCATGGGTGGTTCCTTTTCTTTCTGGGTCTCTGACCTGTGAGGGTGGTACCTGTGTATTTTATGAGTAGGAAAAGTAGAGGAAGTCCTTTGAGTATCCTCAGTGGTACAGAAATACTTTCTTTGTCCCTGACTGCAGGAACCAGAGGGCTCTCTATTGGCAGTTGACTGGAAATGAAGTAGGCACTCTTGTCCTGAGTTCTCCAAGCACTTTTTTTCCCTCTTGCTAGAGGCAAGGCTTTTTTCTCTCCTCCTCCTACTAGAGGCAAGGCTTTTTTCTCTCTCCTCTTACTAGAGGCAAGGCTTTTTATTCTTCTCTTACTAGAGGCAAGGCTTTTTTCTTTCTCTCTCTATTTTCCCTGTACACCAGGTATTTATTTGTCACAACCCTCAATAGGGACACAGAAAAAAACATAATGAACCAATTGCAACAATAGAGCAGCCAAATAGCCTAGTCATGCGGTCAGGCAGTTTGCTAATTACTCGGGAAGTTACAAGCCAGCTGGACCTCTTACAGAGTTGTTTACCACTAACTCTTTTCTCTGGCATTCAGCCAGGAGTCATGTTGGCTTCAGTCTCCAACATTCATCTCACAGTATCTTGCTTCGCAAATCACTCAGTTGCTACTTAGTGACACAACGTATTTTCAGTGCTTGACTGTGATCCCAGGGTGAAGGATCATTTTTTAAGTATCCTCAAACATTGCAGATCAATGCTGTGTAAACAATATTTCCAAAGAGTGACTAAATAAAAAGTATGTCCCAGAAGCTGAGCACAAACACACAGCCCTGTCCTGCTGGCAGGTGTGGTCTGGAAGGGCCAGAAGGGCTTCTGTAGATGTTCCTATGGATTAGGCTGGGAACTCTGCTGTGTGCCTTGAGGCACTTTTGCTTATGGGAGAGCAGACCATTGCCCTGGTACCTCTACTCCATGCCCAGGACCCTAAATCTAGCTCTACCCCATCCCCAGCAGTAATCTAAATCTCAAATTAGCCCTAGCCCTAAAATGAATAGTGGTCCAAACATTAACTCTAACACTCATGTTAGCTTTGGCACTAACCCTTGTCCCAGCCCTATTCTTCCCAAAACCTACCCTTAGCCATGGCCCTAAACATAACCCTAACCTTATTCCTAACTCTAACCTTAACACTAATTGTAAACCTACACTGCAAGTGACAATATCTACCAAGTTTCTGTCTGACAAAGTTGAGACTTGGATCAGAGTCCTCAGAGCCAGCATTTCAGGTAATTGTCAAAAGCATTCCTCCTGGAAATATGCTATTGACTCAAATTGGAAACCTTTGTTACTGATTGATGAGAAGGGTACTTGTAAAAGATATATGGAAGGCATGAGGAATGAAGCTATGCTGACTTTGAAGCCAAGTTGGAAATGAAGGGCAAAATGGTTGGAATTGAGGAAGAAAGAAAACAGTACCTGCCAAAATTGCCATTCCTATCTTTGTAGTGGTTAGATTTTGGCTTTTAGACCCATGGGTTAGGATGCACAAATATCTTGGAATTGGCAATTGTTGGGACTTGGGATGGCTAAGAAGGGTCTGGTGGATTACAATAGCTGGATTTATTAGGGTTGGTGGTTAATTAGGTTATAAGTGCCTATGAACTAGTTAAATAAGGAACACTGGAAGGAAAACAGGGAGTTAGAGAATGGGGAAAGTCACCTCAGCTTTTTATCAAAACAGATAGAAGGAACTAAGAACAATATTATTCTTTTTGAAAATAAGGCCTTTTTGGACAATGAACAAATCATTTCCTGTTGATTCCACCATGAATTAGTGATAAGGTGGATAATATATTATCTGGTGCTCTGAATTTTTTAAGTGGTTCCAGGTGTTTTGATTGGTTAATGAGGCAGATAATGACAGCAAAGTGGAACAGCTGAACAATTAAGAACAGAAGCAATTTTCTTCAAGCAGGGTTATGCATCTCCCAGCAACTTGCCCCAGATTTTCAGGTCATTCCTTTTTGCTGAATCCAATCATCTGTTGGTAAGCCTAAGAGATGCTGAGGCTGGACTGTGGCACTAAATTTTCACTAAAACCTAACACTACCCCTATCCCTAAACTTAAAATGGTCACTAAACTTAACCCTAACATGAACCATTACCCCTATAATAAACGTCACCATAACACTCATTGTAAAAGCTACATTGAAATGAAAACTATCTCTTACCTTAATGCTAACCAGAAACCTAACACTGAACCTAACCCTAGTTTGAAAATGAAATCTCATATGAACCCAAACCCAAACCATAAAAGTAACAACTAACAATGAACCTTACAATTAACTTAAACCTAGTCCTTAATTTAACCTTAAACATAACCCTCAATCTATTCCTAATTTTTAACCAAGGCCTAACACTAATTCTAAGCCTTACCAAAACCTATTCCTAAACCGAACCCTAACCATAAAGATATATCTAATCCTAACTCTAACCCAAAAAGAAACTTTAACTCTAAACCAAACTGATCTTGAAACCAAACCCTGATTTTAACGTAAAACCTAGAATTAATCATAATTGTGTCACTAAAAGTAAACTAAACATACACCCTCACCATAACCCTAAACCTATATCTAAACTTAAGTCTTTCCCTGGACCTAATGGAGCCCATAAAACTAATCCTAGACTTAACATTAACCCTAGCCCTAAACCTACCCAGTGACACTAACCATAAACCTGACACTAAACCTAACACTTCCCCTAACTCCTTTAAACTAACTCACTAAACCTTACACTATCCTTAACCCTAGCCCTAACCTACTCAAAACCAAAAACTAAACCTCTAAACCTAACACAAACCCTATCCCTAACCCTTGCACCAGCGCTAACGCAAGCCCTAAAGCTCAACTTAGTCATAATAATAAAAAACTTAAACCTAACCCTAACCCTAATATTAACCATAGCCCTAACCCAAAACCTAGCCCTAATTCTAACCGTAAAACTAAATTTACACCTAAAACTAACCTTATACTTAAGCCTATTCGAACCCAAACCCTAACCCTCTAAACATATCCCTAAGATGAATCTTAGACAGAACACCAACACAAGCACTAACACTAAACCTAGCCCTAAACCAAGCCCTAACACTAACCCTAAATCTCATCCTAACCTTAAACTTATCTCTAACCCTAACCGCAGAGCTAGCCCTAACCAGAACCATAGTCCTCACCTGAGATCTAACCCTAGTCCTAGAAGATAACCTAACCATAAACCTAGTCTTGACACTAACCCTAAGCCTGACCCAAACACTCATCCCAACCATAACTTTAGCTTTAGTGCTAACCCTAGACCAAGCCCTAGCCTTTACCGTAACCCTTAAGCTAGTCACAGCCATAAGCCTAACTCTAGCCCAAGCCCTAAAACCGAACCCTAAACCAAACCTTATCTATAGCTATAAACTGAACCCTAACCCTAATATTAGCCAAGGTCCTAACTCTAATTATAAACATAATACCATCCCTAATCCTAGGCAAAGCCCCAATACTAGACTTAGCTCTTAATCTAACTCTAGACCTAAACATAGCCCTAGCCCTAACCCTAACCCTATCCCTAAAAAAACCCTAATCCTATTCCAAACTCAAAACTAAAACCTAGGCCTAACAACACATTGAACAGTAATCCTAGTTCTAATCCAAAACCTAGCCTTTACTTTCATCCTAGTCATACACCAAGCCCAACACTTCGACAAAAGATTAATCCTAAAACAAGAAAAAACATTAGCACTCCTCATAACATATTCCTAGCCCTAAAACTAACCAGAGTGCTAACACTAACTCTAATCCTAAACCTAAATCTAGCCCTATTCCTACACTGAAACTTAATCGTAACCCTAAACCTAATCAGAAACCAAGCCCCAACATTAGCCCAAAACTAACCTTCACCCTAGCCCTAACCCTAACACTAACCTAACCTTAAAGCTAAACCTACTCTTAACCCTAAATCTAAACATTCCCTAAACTTATCATTAAACCTAACTTTAACCCAACCTCTACTCATGATCTAACCCAAACACTATGCCTTTAAACCTAATCCTACTTCAACCTTATCCTAGCCATAAAATTAGCTCTATCCCACTCCTATCAGTAAACCTAAACCTAAAATTACCCTTAACCCTAAACCTAATAATGGCCCAAACACTAATCCTAACCCTTATAGAAGTTCAGCACTAACCCTAGTCCTAGCCCTAGTCCATCCCTTAACCCTACACCTAGCGATGGCCCTAACCATCACCCTAACCCTAACCCTAATCCTAACCATAATTGTAAACTTAAGATGCATGTGAAAATATCTACAAAGTTTCTGTCTGACATATTTGAGACTTGGATCAGAGTCCTCAGAGCCAGCATTTCAGGTTATTGTCAAAAGCATTCCTCCTGGAAATATGCTATTGACTCAAATTGGAAATCATTGTTACTGATTGATGAGAAGGGTACTTGTAAAAGATATATGGAAGGCATGAGGGATGAAGCTGTGCTGACTTTGAAGCCGGGTTGGAAATGAAGGGCAAAATGGTTGGAATTGAGGAAGAAAGGAAACAATACCTGCCAAAATTGCCATTCCTATCTTTGTAGTGGTTAGATTTTGGGTTTTAGGCCCATGGGTTAGGATGCACAAATATCTTGGAATTGGCAATTGTGGGACTTGGAATGGCTGTGAAGGGTCTGGTGGGTTACAGTAGCTGGGTGGTTTAGGGTTGGTGGTAAATTAGGGTATAAGAGCCTATAAACTAGTTAAATAAGGAACATCTGAAGGAAAAGAGGGGGTTAGAGATTTTGGAAAGTCATCACAGCTTTTTATCAAAACAAATATAAGGAACTAAGAACAATATTATTCTTTTTGAAAATAAGGCCTTTTTGGACAATGAACAAATCATTTCCTGTGGATTCCACCATGAATTAGTGATAAGGTGGATAGTACTATATCTGGTTCTCTGAAATTGTTTAAGTGGTTCCAGGTGTTTTGATTTGTTAATGAGGCAGATAATGAGAACAAAGTGGGAGCACCTGTATGAAAGAGCTGAACAATTAAGAACAGAGGCCATTTTCCTCATGCAGGGTAATGTGTCTCCCAGCAACTTGCCATGGATTTTCAGGTCATTCCTTGTCTTCAGAATACACTCATCAGCGGGAAAATCAAAGAGATGCGGGGGGCTGGAATCTGGCACTAAATTTTCACTTAAACATAACACTACCCCTATTCGTAAACTTGAAATAATGGCTAACCCTTAACTGGAACCACTACCCCTATAATAACCCTCTTCATAACACTCATTGTAAAAGGTATACTTAAATGAATATTAACATTAACCCTAATGGTAATGAGAAATCTAAACCTAAACTGAACCCTAATTGGAAAATGAAATTTCACACTAACCCAAACCCTAACCATAAAACAAACAACTAAACATGAACCTTACCCTAATCTTAAAGGTAATCCTTCACTTATTCTAAACCTAACCCTCAATTTAATCCTAAATTTTAAGTGGGGCCAAAAACTAATTCTAAACTTTACCAAATACCTATCTATAAGCATAACCCTAACCATAAATTTATACCTAACCCTAACTCTAAGCCAAAATGAAACTTTAACCCTAAACCAAACCGATCCAAACCCAAACCCTAATTTTTAACACAAAACCTAAAATTAATCAAAAATGTATCAGTACAAATGAACTAAACATAAACCCTCACTGTAACCCTCATCTAATACCTAAACTTAAGCATTGCCCTGCAGTGAATGATAACCTTAAAATGAATCCTAAACTTAACTTTAACCCTAGCGTTAAATCTACCCCCTAACAATAACCATAAACCTGACATTAAACCGAAAGCTTTCCCTAACCCTTTAATTTTAACTCACTAAACCTAACACTACCAATAAAACTATCCCTAACTCTAACCAATCACAAACCCTAATCTCTAATTGTAGTCAAAACCATAACACTAGCCCTAGCCTAACCCAAGCCCTAAACCTCACCCTATTCATAATATTAACCTTAAATCTAACACTCAACCTAGGCGTACCCTAAAGATAACCTTAAAATTAACCCTAGCCCTAACCCTAATTTTTTAAATCTGTATAAATATATATTTTTATTTATTTATTTTTTTAGTGTTTTTTTTATTTTTGAGCAACCTTACAAGATTTTAACAAAACAATATAAAATGTGTATAAGATGTGTATATATTCTGGACATTGCAACTGTCAACAGGAGTGCCCAACCCCAATTACCCTCCCTTATCCCTCCCTTCCCCTTCCCGTTATAACTCTAAAATAGTATTAAATTGTAAAGCATTACATCTTATCGGAATTTAACTCATGTTTCTAGACCAACTTTCTCATTGTCCAGGGTCTAGTCCCCACCTCCACAGATGAGTGGAGACAGTCCACCCTTAGATCCCTGGGTTAAGCTGATTTTACTCATCATGATCTCTTCCATAACCATCCATTTACCCTCAAAGGCTGCAAGGTCATTGTTTCTAATTGCTGTGTAATATTCCATGGTATAAATGTACCACAGTTTTTGGATCCATTCTTCCTGTGAGGGACACCGGGGTTGTTTCCATAGCCTAGCAATAGTAAAATGTGCTGCTATGAACATCGATATTGCTGTGTCACTGTAATGTGCTGATTCTAAGTCCCCTGGAAAGATACCCAGGAGTGGAATAGCAGGGTCGTATGGTGGAGTCATCCCTAGTTTTTTAAGGATTCTCCATACTGCTTTCCAGAGGGGCTGTACCAGTCTGCAGCTCCACCAACAGTGTGTTAGTGTGCCTATTTCTC
>PVKS010043869.1:0-14631 GCA_004027875.1 Aplodontia rufa
TCCATCCACCTTCCCACCCAAATAGGAGGAGCCTGTGAACAGAGCTTGCTACAGCAGGGAGCATCCCTCTATAGAGGATCCTCTGCTTTAGCCTCTGCTTGAAATCTGCCTCAGGAAGCTTTGAACACATGGGGCAGCTTGGGCTTCACCTTAGCATTTGAGCTCCTCGCATAGCCAAGACTGCGCAGGCCTGGACCTCTCTACCAGGGCGCCTCCTAGTGCTTGCAATGGAGAATCACATAAAAACTGGCACAATCTGGACTTTTTTCTGAGGGTTTCAGTCAACCCCACAAAGCAGCTCTTGGGTCTTCTGAGGATCACAAGACATGGGTCTTGTGGGTCTTGACCCACAGAGTGGGTCACCGCTGATCCTGAGGGACTGAGTCTCAGGCTAGCCACTCTCCTTGGATTAGACAGTGACCCATGCATCTACAATAGGATCAACTCAAATATCTACAACTTCTGAGCCCCAGATCCAAGAAAAATTTAGAGTGTGGATTGGCAGAAAGCAACCATCTCAGGATTCAGCCCAGGGGGAGCTGAATACCCCTTTGCAACAGAAAATTTTGAAGAGATCCTCTAAGAAAATCCAGGCCACTGGACTCAACCAATCTGCATCTCCGCAAACAAGCTCAACTCCGAAGAATCCCCATCTTGATGTTGGACTTGATCACACCACCCCATGATATATACCTACTGATCTAAGGGTCAGAGAATCTCAGAATTGTACCAACTAGTTCTGTGTATTTATTTTTCCTTTTTTTTCATTTCTTCATTTTTTTCTTTCATTATTTTTTTAAAATTTTAATTTTTTTAAACAGGAATCCGGCTGGAAAATAATATTTAAAAAATTTTAACATTACTGTGGGTTTTTGGGTTTTTCTTTTGTTATTTTTTTTTCTTTCCCTTCTTTTTCCTCTGCTCCTTTCTTGCCTTATGATCGATACTGAATTTTGGTGTTGGTGGATGTAAATACTTATCTGTGTGTATGTATTGGTGATTGGCTCTTATTTCTTTATTTCTTTAGGTCTTATTGAACCCTACTGCTAACTTTTTCCTCTACTGTACTCTGGTAATACCTAAATTTAAGCATCTTTCTCTCATTCTCACCCCAAGTCTTTACCCTACCTGCACCCCAGTCCTATGTTTTCCTTAGTCCTAATAAAATAACCTAATCCACCCTAATCCCTAGTTCCCCTGTACTCTATAACAGGTGTGATTTCATACCTCCCAAATTCACTTCCTTGACTTCCTAGTCAATCCTTCTCCCCAATTTCAGAAACGCCAATACCTGAAGAAATTGAAACACCTCAAAACGGCTACTTGTGAGAGTTCTCTCAAAGAAAGCTGCCACTATTGGTGCTAATCATCAGCTCATCTGTTTTAGTTGAAACGGAATAGTATTTGCACCTATAGCTTCTCAAATTCTCTCAGAACCATCTGGAATCTTTAGGTCTATATTGACCAAATAGCTCCTCTTCACAATGAAGCAAAGTCATAAGAAACTCCAATTTCTCCAACAAGAGTATCAAGGCTGAAATAAAAGACAAGCTCTCTGACTCAGAAAATGAGGAAAAGGGAAAATAACTCTCAAACACAGACCTCCCCACCTAAGGACCACATAGCCAGGGCCCTAGATGAAAACCAAAGACACTGTATCAGCATCATGACTAGTAATGCAATCAAAGAGTTAAGAGAGGAAATAAGGAAATAGATCAAAGAGCAATTTCAAGAGATGAGAGACAAATTCTACAGAGATATTAAGGATCAATTCCAGGAGATGAAAGATCAGCTGTACAAGGATATTGACATTCTGAAAAAAGGTGTAGCAGAGCTATCAGGATAGAAAAACACGGTTGACCAATTCAAATCTTCACTGGAAGACACAAACACCAGAGTAAACGCCACTGAAAATAGATCTTCAGTGCTTGAAAAATGTGTATCGGACAGTGAGGATCGCCTAAACAATGTAGAAATCAAAGAAGAAAAACAAGATAAACAGCTTATTTTACATAATCAACTTCCAAGTAATATTTGAATAGATGAGGCGTAATAATCTGAGCATCATTGGCCTGGAGGAAAATTCTGAACAGCAAACAAGGGTATTCAGGAACCTTTCAAGCAAAATCATAAGCAAGAACTTCCCTCATTGTTCCAGAATACCACATCCAAGATGCTTATAGAACACCAAATGGACCTGATCAGAGGAGCAACTCACCAAGACATATCATTTACAAATTGAATAACAAAAAAATTAAAGAGAGTGTTCTAAAAGCTGCTAGAGGAAAGCCCCAAATCACATTCAGAGGCAAACCTATTCGTAACACTATGGATTTTTCTGAACAAACAATGAAGGCTAGAAGAGCTTGGAACAATATCTTTCAAGTGTTAAATAATAACAACTTTCAAACAAAGATAATATATTCGGCAAAACTCAACTTCAAATGCGAAGGGGAAATTAAATACTTTAATAATAAATGCATGCTTGCAAGATGAGTGAACACTAATCCCACTCTACAGAGCATTCTCAAAGATGTTCTCCATTTAGAAGATAATGCCAATGATATGCTAAATCCTTAAATAAGGGCGAGTCAATAATCATACTATCCAAAAACTGACTTTCAAGAAGACTCAAAATTCTGTAATAGATACAAAGTCTTGAATCAGCCTCCCATACCTATTCTATCCTTGAATGTGAATGGTCTCAATTCCCCGATTAAAAGACACAGACTGACCCACTGGATCAAAAACAAAATCCAACAATATGTTCCCTGCAAGAGACACATTTGATACTCAAAATCCACACAGGCTGAAAGTGAAAGGATGGCAAAATGTCTACCAGGCTTGCAGCCCAAAAACCGCAAGCTGGCATAGTGACTCTAATTTCTGACAAAATTAATTTCCAACTAAAACTAGTCAGAAAGGACAAAGAGGGGCACTTTATCTACTTAAAGTGACAGGTCACCAAGAAGATATAACGATAATCAACATTTATGCCCCCAATCACAACCTCCCCAAATATATGAAAAAATACTTAAGAACATTAACCCCCTCATTGATTTCAACACAATAATTCTGGGGAAATTCAACACAACACTATCAACTCTAGACAGATCATCAAAACAAAAAATCAATAAAGATGTCTCCAATCTGAACTACTCTATTAATCAATCAGGCTTAACAGACATTTACAGAATATTCCATTCTAAGACAGATGAATTTACCTTCTTCTCATCAGCCCATGGGTCCTTCTCTAAAATAGACCACATCCTAGTTCACCAGGATAATCTTTGCAAATATAAAAAAGTGAATATATTCCCATGTATTCTGCCAGATTATAATGCTATGATCTTAGCAATCAACAACAAGAGAAACACCAGAAACTATTCAAATACTTGGAAATTGAATAATTACCTCTTAAACAAAGGATGGGTAAAAGTGGAAATGAGAACAGAGATTATGTAGTTTTTGGAATAGACCGAGAATGAGGAAACAACATACTGAAACCTTTGGGATAATATGAAGGCTTTCTTAAAAGGTAAATTTATAGCACTGTGTGCATATATCAAAAATCTAGAAAGAGAGCAGATTAACAGCCTTATGCTTCAACTCAAACGACTACAGAAGGAGGAACAATCCAAATCTAAATCTAAAAGAAGACAGGAAATCACAAAATTCAGAGCTGAAATCAACAAAATTGAGAATAAAAAAGTGTCCAGTTCCACCCGGCAGGAACTGGACGGCTCTCATTCGGCGGTTGACTGGGAATGAAGTACACCCACTGGCCCTGAGTTCTCCAAGCACTTTATTTCTCCCTTTACCATGGCTAAAGGCCTCCAAGTGCCTCTCGCCTTTCCTCTTTTAGAGGCAAGTCCTTTAAAACATTCTTTTTAGAGTCAAGGCTATTCACATTTAGAGTCCCTGTTTCTATTGCTGTACTAGAATCCCTATTTCTGGGGCCGGGGTTACTACTTGCATCTTCTATCACTGATCTCTCCACCATCTCTGCTGCTGCTGCTTCTTTGCTGGTTCTTCTGCTTCTATGCTTCTTCTATGCTTCTCTATTTATCCATTACAACAACCAATAGGGGTACAGTGCAAACATGTTTATCCAATTGTGAAAAATGAGTGGCCAAATAGCTTAGTCATGCAATCAGGCATTACATCACTAAGGAAGATACAAGCCAGCTGGAACAGAGTTGTTTATCACCAAATCTTTTACAAGCCAGCTGGGCCTCATGTTGGAGTCTGGTCCCCAACATATCCTCCTTTTTTATTTTCTTTGAGAGGAGAAAGACAAACAGGTGACTGTGTCTGTCTTAGGTGTTTCTATTCATACCTCCCCTTTCTTACCCGTCATTGGAATATGGCACAGCGTAAGGCACCCTTCCTGCCTTAGGTTGATAAGGGGTTGAAAGGATTTACCCATCACTGACTACTAGCCCCTTGAGCCTGAGCCATCCATATCATTGCTGACTTATGGTCAACAACTCTGAGAGTAGCACAAGCTTGCTTGATCCCTTCCATGACTAAAAGCCTTTTTACTGCAAGACCAATCACAAAGCACACAATAATGATGACACTGGCCACTCCTCCCCAAGACTTAGCCAGATTACTTAGGTAGTTAAAACTCAGTCCAGGCAGGTTATAAATACATATAGATGCAATGTCCACCAAAATGTCCATTTGTTGTTGCAGTAGATCAACTTGTTGGTTCTCAGTCAATAGTCCAGAGTACAGGTGTTGATCTATAGCTCCTTGTTTGTGAAAACCTTTGCAGTTGAGCTGGACAAGGCATTCAAGATCCACCATTAGCACAGTCGCTGCCAGGGCTGCAGTAGCCCTGGCAGCCACCATAATAGAGTCCGCCACTGCTACAGCAACCGCAGCTAAGATGTCAAAGTCTCTCTAATTATGCTGAAGCGGGACCTGCAGGTTTTCTTCCCCGATCTGTATCTCCTTTTATTTTTTCTCCCTACAAAGCTAACAAAGGCTCTGAAAACAACTTAAAAACCTCTATGTAAGCACGTTCTAACTCACCCTGTTTTCTTTTTATATCAAAATTAACAAACTTAATAAAGAATAAAATAGCAACCTTTCTTGAAAAACCTATACAAACAGTAACAAGATGACTCTGAGGCAGTTAATGAAATGGGGTAAAAACTAGACCCCCAACAATTTTCCCCTATATATTTTGAAGTCCACAATGCCTTGACCCTTTTAATTTTTTGTATTCTGATGCAATCTTTATGAAATATTCTCAATTACTTCAAATTTTCTATACCCTCTGCACACAGAATTATACTTATTAGAGTTTTAAGTCCTATCAACCTTGCTTTCTTTTAATGAAAAGCCAGATCAAAGCAATCTTAAATTATCCTTTTTAGTTTTTAAATTAAAAAGCATATTTAACAAACCCAAATATATGTTACCTTATAGAAACTAAATCAAGATTAACAATTAATGTTTTAACATATTGACTTTAAAAATTCATCAGATATTTTCTCTAACAAACATATTTACAGAGATTAATCCTATTTATGTTCAATCTACTTTACTCATTCTTTATTGTGAACTTAAATTATCCATGAAACCTCAGGATATTCAGTAAATATAAACCATCTCCTTTCTATTGAAGACAATTATGGAACATTCTATTGGTTAACCACCTAGAAAACAAATAAACTTATCTTTATTTTTATGTCTAAATGATTTAGATCAAACCTCTTTTATGTACTCAAGTCATATGAATTAAAGTCATTTGGATCCATTTTCTTTTCTTTTTCCTTTTTCAATTCTAATTTATGAGCTCTCCTCTGTAGGCCAATATGGTACCATGTTGGACACACATAACATACATGAACACAAACAGCAGGACAAATGTACACACAAACCATATACATGAACACAAACACATAGTACAAGTGTACACACAAACTAAAGAAAATTTCAAACACTGCAGTAAAAAAACCAAAAAGGAAAAAACCCTAAATGCGTAAAATAAGTTGAGCTCAAAATCCAAATTGAAATGGCAGTACATTTTCTAAAAGAGCATGCATTTATCCTATCAGACTGCAAAGGATATTGAAAAATTTCACATTAAGGAAGGAATTAAAATTTGCATGCAAGGTAAAACACAGTGACCCAGAAGGCCTATTCATATTCCCAGGTTTTACTAAAGGACTAGCTGGGAGCCCTGTGTTTGTATTAATAATAAAATTTACCTGCAACACAGTTGATTTATAAATGATGGATACAGGTGAAAGAAGCACCTTTTAGAAAAACCCTAAGGATGTCTATCCATTACCTCACTTTCTTGAATAATGAATATATACTTATCATATTATGCATAGTCATTAGTTTATTATTTCCAAGACTTGTCTCGTCAGCCACTCTGGGATCCAAATAGGGTCTTATTTGTCCTGCGGAAATACACAAACCGCCCCTCTTCCCCATAACAGGACCGGATCAGGGCCCCTCCATTTAGCATCAAGAACATCCTTTCCACATTACTGAAGGCTTTTGGTTTTGATTAAGATTCCAATGCCTAGCACCAGCAGATCGGCCTTCAACATCCAGGGTTAAAAAATTTAAAGTAAGGAAAGCCTTGGCTATTCTATCACAGGGAGATATATTTCATCTCCCCTTTTTTTGTTTTTGTAACATGATTTTAAAAGTTTGGTGGGCTTGTTCAATAATGCCTTGGCCTTGAGGATACCAGTTTTATGAGCTATAGAAAACCTAGTACAAAATGATATCAATGGAAACATGAATGTAGCAAAGTTTTCCAAACTCCGGATAATGAGTAACATCCATCTGCCAAATATGATTGGACTAAAGTCCTCAGGGATTAATCCCAAGATAAGGTACAGGCAAAAATTGGGCAGATCTATTAAAGTTTTAACATGGAACTCTTCATGGAACTTAGAAGCTTGTTGCACTGCTGTGAATACAAACAACTGCCTGGTGGTATCATCAGTAATGGGATTTCCTGAACTCAAAGGCCCAGGCAATCCTGTGTGTGCCCTAAGATGTCCTACAAATACAGGATGTTTTCTTTCCCAAAGCATGGATTGCATTTGTGAAAACATGGCAAAAGCAGAAGTTCAAGAGCTTATATAACCTGTGGTCTCCAAAGGAGGGATGCTGTTAGCTGTATAAGCACTATCAGTATAGATTCAGAAGCAAATGAAGCAAGAGCCAAGATGAATGCCTGGAGCTCTACCAATTTAGCAGACTTGTGAGGTGTAAGTAAACACTCTGACTGTCCCTGGTATGGAATTGCAGCTGTGCCAGAAGAACCACCATCAGTAAAAACAGTGCAAGCTCCAGGGATAGGTGTAGAACGAATCACTTTTGGAAAACTAACAGGATGTTTGGTGAAAAATGAAAGTAAAGGAGAGTTAGGATCAGAAGGTCCTTGAAAGATATCAAAAAGAGGCTTTAGTTCTGAAGTAGATAAAGGTAAAGAAGAATGGATCCAGTTAATATCTCCCAGGAATTTTTGAAAATCATTGAGTGTCTTTAAATTACTATGACATAATTGAATTTTTAGTGGTCGAATTTGTTCACTTCCAATACTATATCTGAGATATTTAATAGGTAATTGAGTTTTAACTTTGTCTAAAGCTATATGAAGGTTATGCTCTTTTAGCACCTGGATTTTTTGTTGAAATTTTTCGTGTAAGATGTCCATATATTTAGGGTCCAATAATATACCATCCAAATAATGAATTACAATTAAAGTAGAGCATGATTGTCGAACAATCTGCAGTACTTTATTTATGAAAATCTGACATAAGGTGGGACTATTGGACATACCCTGAGGCAAAACTTTCCACTGAAATCTCTGATATGGTGTATCATAATTAATAGATGGAACTGAAGAGGCAAAACGTGGCCTATCTTCAGGATGGATAGGAATAAAGAAAAAATAATCCTTGATATCAAAGGCTATAATGCAATAGTCTTTTGGGATAGCCATAGGATTAGGCAAACCGGGTTGAGTAGTGCCCATAATCACCATGGTCACATTGATAGCACGAAAATCTTGTAACAGCCTCCATTTACCTGATTTTTTTTTTATTACAAAAATAGGGGTGTTCCAAGGAGATGTAGAGGGTTCTATATGACCTAAGCTTAATTGTTCTTCAACCAATTGTCAAGCTGCAGCAAGTTTTTCTATACTAAGGGCCACTGAGCGACCCAGATATGATCATTATAGGCTTAATTTTTTCAGTGATCCCTACCCAAAATTACAACCTAGTTCCTCTTTGCCTCGCTATTTGATTGCAACAGGCTCTACTTTGCTCTGTAGGTTCTTTTCCAGACCTTTTCCCAGGACATACCCTTGATTTGTCATAATTACTCCCATTTGTTGAAGGACATCTCTTCCCCACAATATTACTGGCAATGGACTTAAAATATATGGGTGAAATGTTCCCTGATGACCTTCCTCATCACTCCACTTCAGCACACGTGAGCTTTTTGTGGGGAAGCAGTGAAACCAAGGCTTTGAAGGAAATTCTCTGACTTTTGTAGTGGCCAAGACTTTGGCCAGGTTTTTACTGGAATGATAGAACAATCAGCACCTGTATCTAATAGACTTATCATCTAATTTCCTTCTACATAGAGCTTAAACATAAATCTTTTTTGCAATCTTGAACCTAAAAGCAAAAATTTATACGCACTGAAGATCCAAACACTTTATCCCTTCTATTTTGAGGAATGGCTCTAAAGGTTTCATGATAACTTGGGAGAAGAAGTAGTTGAGCTATCCTGTCCCCAGGAGAGATGACAGAAATGCCCTTAGGAGAGGAGACCATGACCTTAATTTGTAAAGGGTGATTCTCCTCTCAGGGCCGCTGCAATCACTTCTCCCATTACTACAGGCTGATTTATATCTTTACACAATTTTATGTATGTGTCTAAGTTTCTCTTATTTCTCCATGGTCTAATCG
Source organism: Aplodontia rufa (assembly GCA_004027875.1). NCBI lineage: Eukaryota > Metazoa > Chordata > Mammalia > Rodentia > Aplodontiidae > Aplodontia > Aplodontia rufa. The sequence goes on from PVKS010043869.1 coordinate 8,961, forward strand.
CTTCCTTACACCACTTATTAGCATTTTCATAAGCCATTTGAACTATGAAAGGCATGACTTGTTCTGGATAGCCAAAGATCCTCGAAGCACCTTTAAGTAGGCGGTCCACAAGTTCAGAATAGAGTTCATTTGGCCCTTTGATAATTTTCAACAAACCACCTTGTAGTTCATTTGGCCCAGGGATCGATTTCCAGGCCCTTAAGCTTGCAGCCGCCACCTGTGCGTAAACCCCAGGGTCATAATTAATCTGTGCATTTATTCCTGCATACTGTCCCTCCCCACTAAGCATTTCTAAGTTTTTCTGTGGGAATCCAGCAGCTATATTCCTCCTAGCTATGTCCTGGCAATTTTCTATAAAATTAGACTTAAATAATAAATAGTCACCCCCCCATAATACTGCTCTACACAATGATTTCCAATCATACTGACTCTATTATCCTCAGAGTGAAAGGAGCATTTGGTCTGTAAGTCATTACTGCTTCCTTAAGTTGCTTCACTAATTTAAAGTCAAAAGGCTGATGGTACCTCCCTGTCTGGGGATCCTCAAAAACACAGGGAACCCTGTGCTGACTTCTTGCAATAATGTACTAAGTTGTTTAGCTAGCTCCCTGACTGAATCATACCTCAGAGGTGTTAGAGGCTGAGAAACAGTGGAGTGCCCCAGTATGGGCTCCCATGGGAAAGCAGAAGGTCCACCAAACTCTAGCTCTTCTCGAGGTAGACCTTGTTCAACACCCTGCTGAAAGGCAAGGGACCTCCATTCCTGTGCTTCCTCCATGGATTTGGCTGCCAAACAGACTGAATCTTTCAGTTTCTTTAACTGACTGCCACATAGAGAACATCCCTTTTACCAAATCTCTAGTATTACCAGTTCTTCCTATTTCTTCCAGGGACTTCACCTAACTACACCTATATGAAATGCATGGTGGAGTCTCTGATCCCCGTACCATTAGACTCTAGAAACAAGTTGCTTTATAAGCACGGGAACCCATGAAAAACTACCTCGCTGTTTTACACTCTGGCCAGAGCTTTTCTGCGAGGGTTCCTCAGTTTATCAACACTTTCTGAAGAGAGCAAGAATCCCCTGTATGGGCCACCATTTGTCTGGTTCGAGCTGGCAGGAACTGGACGGCACTCATTCGGCGGTTGACTGGGAATGAAGTACACCCACTGGCCCTGAGTTCTCCAAGCACTTTATTTCTCCCTTTACCATGGCTAAAGGCCTCCAAGCGCTTCCCGCCTTTCCTCTTTTACAGGCAAGACCTTTAAAACATTCTTTTTAGAGTCAAGGCTATTCACATTTAGAGTCCCTGTTTTATTGCTATACTAGAATCCCTATTTCTGGGGCCGGGGATACTACTCGCATCTTCTACTGCTGATCTCTCTGCCATCTCTGCCGCTGCTGCTGCTGCTACTGCTGCTGCTGCTGCTGCTGCTGCTGCTTCTTTGTTGCTTCTTCTGCTTCTAACCTGACTATTCACTACTTTCTTTATTTATCCATTACAACAACCAATATGGGTACAGTGCAAACACATTTATCCAATTGTAAGAAATGAGTGGCCAAATAGCTTAGTCATGTGGTCAGGCAATCTGTTACTAGGGAAGATACAAGCTGAATGGGAAAGAGTTGTTTACCACCAAATCTTTTACAAGCCAGCTGGGCCTCATGGTGAGGTCATCCCCAACAAAAAAGCTATTCAATCTATTAACAAATCTAAGAGCTGGTTCGTTGAAAGAGTTAACAAAATTGACAGACCCCTTTCCAAACTCACCAAAAGGAAGATCGAAATGAAGCAAATCAACAAAATCAGAGATGAAAATGGGGATATCACCACAGACTCATCCAAGACACAGAATATTATCAGAACCTATTTTGAAAATTTAACTCTGCCAAATTTGATAACCTCCAGAACATATACAGGTTTTTAGACACACACGACATTCCCTCTTTAACACAGGAGGACATTGAAAATCTCAACCAATCTATCACAGAAAGCAAAATTGAAGCAGGAATCAAAGGTTTCCCAAAAAAGAAAAGCCCAGGTCCGGATGGATATGGCAGAATTCTACCAAGCCTTCACAGGAGAACTTACACCAATCCTCTACAAGCTCTTCCAGGAAATTGATAGAGCGGGAATACTACCAAACACTTTTTATGAAGCAAACATTACACTGATCCCAAAGCCCAACAAAGACACATTAAGGAAAGAAAACTACAGACCAATTTCCCTGATGAACATTGATGCAAAAATGCTTAATAAAATTTTAGCTAATTGGATACAAAAGCACATTAAAATGATAATTGCTTATGATCAACTGGGCTTCATTCCATGAAAACAAGGCTGGTTCAATATTCGCAAATCAATAAACATAATTCACCACATAAACAGAATTAAAAACAAAAATCATATAATCATCTCAATTGATGCAGAGAAAGCATTTGATAAAATTCAACACCACTTTATGCTCAAAACTTTGGAAAAGATAGGGATCAAGGGAAGATACTTCAACTATATCAGATCCATTTATGACAGACCCATAGCCAACATTATCCTCAATGGAAAAAAACTGAAAGCATTTCCACTGAATTCAGGTATGAGACAAGGCTGTCCACTATCCCCACTCTTATTCAATATAGTCCTTGAGACCCTTGCCAGAGATATCAGGCAAGACAAGGAAATCAAAAGTATTCATATAGGAAAAGAGGAAGTTAAGTTATCTCTATTTGCAGATGACATGATTTTATACTTAGAAGACCCAATAACATCGGCCAGAAAACTCCTAGAGCTTATAGGTGATTTTACCAAAGTAGCTGGCTACAAGATCAACTCCAGCAAATCACTAGCATTTCTTTACTGGAGCAACAAATCTGCAGAAGAAGAAATCAGGAACAGCCATATGTAGACATCTGAAGCTGGATCCTTATCTTTCACCCTGCATAAAAATTAAATCAAAATGGATAAAAGACCTGGATATTAAGCCTACAACTTTAAACTTATTAGAAAAAGAAGTAGGGTCAACACTACAGCATGTAGGAGTTGGCAGTTACTTCCTTAGCAAAACTCCTATGGCTCATGCTGTAAAATCAAGAATAAATGAATGGGATTCAATTAAACTAAAAATCTTCTGCACAGCTAAAGATATAGTCAAGAGCATCAAGAGAGAACCTACAGAATGGTAGAAAACTTTTATCTCCTATACCTAGGACAGAGGGCTAATATCCAAAATATACAGGGAACTAAAGAAACTAAAGTCCAAACTCACAAATAATCCAATTGATAAATGGGCTAAAGAACTCCAAAGGAACTTCTCTCCAGTGGAAGTCCAGAAAGCCCACAAATATATGAGAAAATGCTCTACATCATTAGCTATAAGGGAAATGCAAATCAAAACTTCAATGAGATACGACCTCACTCCTCTTAGAGTGGCAAAAATGAAGAATACAAACAACGACAGATGCTGGAGGAGCTGTGGGAAAAGAGGAACACTGTTACACTGCTGGTGGGACTGCAAACTGGTTCAGCCATTATGGAAAGCTGTATGGAGAATCCTCAAAAAATTAAGTTTGGAGCCACCTTACGACCCAGATATCCCACTCCTGGGAATTTTCCAAAAGAGTTAGAATCAGCATATTATAGCGATGTGGTTTCCTCAATGTGTATAGCAGCTCAATTTACTACAGCTAGACTATGAAACCAACCCAGATGCCCCTCACTGGACGAGTGGATACAAAAAGTATGGTACATATATACAATGGATACTACTCAGCCATTAGAGAAGATGATATTATGGCTTTTGATATCAAATGGATGGAGATGGAAAGAATTATGCTTAGTGAAGTATCCCAATCTCAGAGACTCAAGGGCTGAACGGTTTCTCTCACATGTGGATGCTAGAATAGTGTAGCTGTAGGGTAGATGGCTAACCTAACAATAGTTCAAGTTGAATGACTCTCAGAGTAATAGGGGGATGGCTCCCTAGGATATTCGGAGGCATAGGGAGGTGGATGGGGATGGGAGAAGGTGTATGAAGAACTCATAGGAGACTGGAGAGTGGGAATATGGGGGAACTATCCCAGAAGCCAATGTCATTCCTCCATGAGATACCCTTTTAATGCATGAATTCTTCTGGGGGCAACTGCAACAGATGAAACCCAAGATGGTCATCCATGTTTTGGCATTACCCCTGGATAGTAAAGTATATATACATTGACTACTGTTGGTTTGATAATGTTTTCCCCTCATCTGTATCTCTATATACTTCTAATAAAAAAAGAGCAAACAGATTTATAGCTGGCTTCTGTGAGAGATATTAGACTATACTTGCTTTGAAAGCAAACACTTGTGTTCAAGTTTGCATACACTTAAGTTTTCCATTCCTCTGTAGATGAAGGGTAAAGCCTAGAGAGAAAAGGGAATGTAATAGAAAGGTAGTGAGGAATTTGTGAATTTGGAGAGAGAGCAGCCAGACTGGAGACAATGTAGGATAAAAACAGAAGAAGAGACTTGGGTAATGAGTTTGAAGGAGGTTAATAGCAAAATAAAAATTAGGTGTTTTCAGAGGAAAGGGAAGAAGATGGATATCAGAGACATTTACTACTGGGAAGCTCCACAGCACAAACAGAGCACATAGTATGTGGCACATTCCTAGAAATAGGAAAGGCCACAAACCTTTTATCAATTTTAGGTGGCATGTAAGGATTCCATATTTGTATTAAATGATCAGTACAAATATTTTATCGATTCAGTTTTTTATGCTATTGTATAAATAAATTACTGCTATTAAAAGCCATAGCAGCTATTATTTCGATGTTTGACATTATGATTAGGATATAATATTAGCATGAAAGTAACAGGGAAAATTTTAATATCAGTTTTGATGTTATATGTGGAGATTATATATTGACATTAAAGGCCACAGGGAAGCCATTCTTTTAGCATTAGATGTTATGATATGGATGTCATAATATAAATAAAGGCCACAGATCAAATATTACATTAGTTTGTGCTGCTACAACATTAAAAAACATTATTAGTATAGGCCATAAGTTCATAATTCTATTAGCTTGAAATGCTAAAGTGTGAATATTATTTGACATTAATTAGCTGCAATGCTCCTATTTTATTAGTTTTGAATGCCAGACCATGATATTATATTAACTTTCAAGGGCACATGAAAGATATTATAATAATTTCATAGGCTATACTATAGACATTATAACAGTATTAAAATGACAGGAAGTTATTTTATCATCTTTGCATGCTATAGTATGAATATGAAATAAATACTAAGGTCCAAGGCATAGCCACTATATTTCTCTTAGATGCTATAATGTGGATATTATATTAATATTGAAGAACATAAAATATGTATGGTATTATATTAGTTTTAAGGGTTGTATTATTGCTGTTCTATTAATTTTAAAGACAAAATGGCAATGATTCTTTAAAATGACAGAGTAGCAACATTACATCATTTAAAAGACTAGCAGGGCTGTAATTTTATTCATTTTAGGTGCTACAGCATCAACTGCATATAAGTTTTAAAGGTCACATATGAGCAATTATACTCCATTTAGTATAAAAAACATATTTTTATCTTAGCATTCAAGTCCAAAGTACAGTTCTTCTGTTAGCTTTTGATGCTATTGAGTATATATCACTTTTGCACT
>PVKS010043870.1:0-14642 GCA_004027875.1 Aplodontia rufa
TAACAGTATCCAAACAGTATCCAAACCCTGGAATAAGAGAGAGTAAAATAAATTTATTTTGTGATTTAAAATCATTTAAATTTATTACATGCTATATGGACATTTATATTTTCAAATCAAGAAGGTATATTGAACTTGAATGTCATACCTGCATATCATGTCCCAAACAAAACAATAATCTTCAGCTAATTGCAGTCTGTCATTTACCTTCTTTTAGATTTTTGTTAGGTAGTACTTGTCAGAAGACTTGTCTTTTGTACAAAGGTTTTCCAGGATATAATTATAGAGTAAGTATGATCCATTTCTACCATCCCTTTCCTATTGATTTTATTTGGGACACTCTTTGCATTCAGTTCTTCCTTTGTACTTGTTGATTTCATTGGGAGTTTGCATACAGAAACATAAAAAAGTATTTGAAATAAGTGTCTATATTTTAAGTACTCAAGGAATCTTCTATGGCTTGGTTTCACATGTTGGAAGCTGGGTCCTCAAAAGTGCTGATAAGACAGTGGTGGGAATTGTAAGAGATTGCACCTGGTGGGATGTCATTACTAGCCTTTCCTTATCTCTCTTTCTGTCTGCCTATTTCTGTTTCTCCACTTCTCTCTCTTGCTTCCTGTCTAACCATGTGATCTCCTTCTTTCACTCATACATTTCTATTGTGATTCCATCTATTTTGATGGAACCAAGCCAAGCGGACCCTCTCCAGAAGTCAAATTGATGAGGCCACACAATCTTGGACTTTCAGCATCCAAAACTGTGAGCTAAACAAACCACTTTTCTTCATAAAATACTCAACCTCCAGTATTTCATTACAGCAATGGAAAACTGACTAACGCACAACACCAATATTAACCATACATGGACCCTGACCTTGAAACATTCACAATCTGATGGAACAATTAGCAAAGTGTTACCAATTTTAACAAGCAATTTAAAAACTTTGTGTTGTATGAATTAATAAAGGCATATACTAGATTATATGAGAGCACAGAAGAGGGACTCTAGCTCAGCCTGAAAGACTACAAAGTTAAAATACAAATTTTTAGCAGGGCTCAGTGACCATATGCCTATAATCCCAGTAGCTCAGGAGGCTAAGGTAGGAGGATTGAAAGTTCAAAGCCAGCATCAGCAGTTTAGTAAGACCCTCAGCAACTTAACAAGGACCCACCTTAAAATATAAAACTGGCTTGGAATGTGACTTAATGGTTAAGCACTTTTGGGTTCAATCCCCAGTAGGCCCTGCTCTTTTTCAAATAACAATTCTGATAGACATATGTAAAACAAAATAGTGTCTGTTCTGAGCAAAGAGAGTAGCAAAGCAAAAGTTAGATGAGATTCACTATGCAGTATGTCAGGAACTTCAGGTGCTAGAATGATATATTTTCAGTGTAGTCCCAGGTCAGACTGCTCAGCACCCTCAGAAATAGTTAGAAATGCTTTCTTAAACCACATCTCAGTCTTGTGGAGCAGGGCTTAAAAAAAATCTATGTTTCAAAAAACCTTACTGGTGATTCTGATGTGTACTAAAGTTTCGGAGCCACTAAGATAGAAATCAAGATTTACCTAAGATGCAGCTTGAGATGTGAAACAAAGGTGGGCCCTGGTCAACAGTGTTTAGTGCCGTGCTCAGGTTTTGAACATGTTTGTTCCAAGTTGTCAGTGACCAACTTTACAAATGGGTATCTCATATAGAGTAGAGGTTTCAAGAGAGAATCTTGATAGTACAAGAAACAAAGGGAAAGAAAGGGGTGGGGGGAAGGATGACAGTATCATCTTCAGATTGGTTTTAGTCTGAAAATCTTAAAGTGTGTACAGCCCTCCGAATAAGTCTTTCGTTCATGTGGCTCAAATGAATAGCCAACTTGTACCTCATGTAATAAAATGTTGCTGCTATTACTTATCTTGGTATGAGAAAAATGTAAAAATCAAATGAACATAAACTTTTCTGAGGATGTTTTTAATATCCATTCTGGTTGATAAACATTATCAATGTTGATCTACAGATAAAAATATTAAGGCTTAACACAAGGTAGCAGTAGGAGGAAAAAGACTTACATTGACATCTAAATTAAGGATAAAGGAAATAGATTGTTTTATTTACAGATAAAATAATGCATGTTTAATGTGAATGTTTTCATTAAGTGAATTCTTAATCTTTTGTTAATATTTTAAAAATTGCTTTTCCTAAACTTCCTTCATGATTTATTTTCTGAATATTCTCGGGGATGGAGTAGTGGCTCAGCAGTTATAGCACTTGCCTGGCATACATGAGGACCTGGGCTCAAACCCAACACCACACACACAATTAAGAGTCAGAAGAACAGGATCCAGATGAAAACAATAAAGCTGATTCTCTCTTTCTCTCTCTCTCTCTCCTTCTATCCCTCTCTAATTTTTTTAAAGAAAGGGGGAATAGTGAGAGAGAGAGAGAGAGAAAGAGAAAAGTAATTTTTACTTAGTGTTGCATATGGCTTTTGTTGCTTGGACACTTCATGGTGTATGTGGCGTTGGGGTTGAACCCACGTACTCGCACATGCCGGGCAAGTGCCCATAACCACTGAGCCAACACTTTGCCCCTCCTGCCCCCATCTCTTAAAAAATGAATATTCTCCTATTTATCTTAGATATCAATACATCTGTGACTAGTATGTCATTTCTATTAATTCACCTTTCCATACTAAGTTTTCACAGCCTGCCCTTTCTTTACCTAGATTTTTTGCTGGTATAATAGAAATCAAGCACATTGGGTTATGCACATGAGCAAGTCATATCAAGAAGTTCTTCCAGTGTTTAAATCACTTTTACCTCATTTTATTTCCTAAAAGTTCTTTTCAGATACTTGTTGGTTACACATAACAAAGGAGGTCTTTCATTCCTGCTGTGAACCTGACCTGAGGCTGTAGACACAATTGAGGCTTCTGGTACTGCCCTTCCTAAGTCAGCAAAAACCCTTCAAAAATGAATAATTTATGAAGTGACTTCTGTGCAAATGAATTTTCTATTATTGTCTTTGGTTATTTAATATATACCACAAGCCAAATAACAATGTTTGTTAAACATTCTCTATAATTATATATAATTACATTAACATAATTAAATATAATGGGGTTTCACAGAAATTTAGCTGTTTCTAGTATTCCCTTGAAAAACTATTATTCATATTTATACTTACAATACTCTATCCTGTTCATTATGATTCACAATTGGAAATTCTATGTAAATCTATCTGTAGACTCAAACTAATGGGGAAATTTACAGTGCAGAATTGTTATTTTATGTCTTAAGTACTAAAATGATGACAATAGGGTACAAACCTCAAAGAATGATTTGTAGGTGTTAATTCAATCCACACAATTGTAATAATAATAATTAAAGGCTGTGCTATTCTATAAATGAAATCACCATGACTCATCGGTTTTCTCCATGTCCCATAGGTAACAGGAAGAAAATTTTGTAAGCCATGGCTAGATTCACTCTGCTGCAATGAAACCTGGTATTGTTCAAATGCTATACTTGTCTATCAAAAATTCAAATTCCACAAACCTTTTCACCAGATGCTTTCAATATATTAGCAGTAGGCTTGTGAGGTTTTTTAACAAATGCATCAACCTTTTATTGGAGTGGCTGGATCCCATTTTTGGATAGCACTGTATTTACAAGAATAACTGTGAGCAGGAAAGTCTCTTTTTGGACTGTCCTCCAGCCCTGCCCTAGCATCTAATATAATTGCTGAAACATGGAAATGCTTTCTGAGGACACATTTCCTAGTTCTCAGGATCTATTAACTCTCACAGCCAGGTTAAATATAATATGCAAATAGATGACTCTCAACACATTTCTTTAACAGAAAATACTCGTAATACTTCTTCATAATTTCTTGTTTCTTCCCTATTTTCCTGTCCCTACTAACCAATATCATAACATCTCCAAGTAGTGCCCCCTTATGCACACACACACCTTTCTTACTCTGACTTTGTCTGTCTTTTTCTCTCTCTGTCTCTGTCTCTCTCTCTATATATATATACATACACACACATATGTATATTTACATACATATGCTTATAATAAAACATGCATGTACATATATTAGTTGTTTATTACTTAGTCATACAACCAACATGTTTCTGCTTAGAAAAGAGAGTAGTAAAAATTTTGGAGTCAGGTAACTTTGGGATAAATCCCAGTCCCTGTTCACCTATTAGTAGTAAAATTTTTTATGAGCTAACAGTACGAAGCCTCAGCTTACTCTTTTATAAATCTGAGGTAATAATGCCTACCCACAGTGTTGTAAAAGTGGGAAAAACCTGTATGAAAATAATACAGTGCCTAAAAAGTGGCAGACAAACAGTAAATGGTAGTCATAAGAAAGAAGTTAATGTTGTCCTATCACCATGATCATAATTAGTGTATTTTGATATCACTTTGTAAAGTTAATTTCTCTGTTTGGGAAGCATGTAATGTGTCTTTGCAATGCCCTTGTCATGTAGATAGCCATCACCTGCTCCTCCTCTGGTCATGACTGGTGGAAATCTGTGTTGTGTTCCAGTTCTCTAAACAAGCTTGTGGAAAAAAAACAGGTTACAGCAGGAGGAACAGAGGGTTGGGGAGGAGACCGAGCACAGATTTTACCTGCAGCGCCAATACCCTGGGGCCATCCTCAGGAATATTTTCACTGAGACTAGAATGTGCAGTTGGCATGATAATATGAAAAGGCAGTGAAAGAGAACCATCAGGAAGAAAAGGGCCCCAAGTTAACAGGTCAGGATTTACAGCATGCAAAGAAAGACTTAGAAGAGTAGAGATATCCACTCTTACTTGCCTTGTCTAAATGAGTACTGAAATCTTTGCTGATATAAGAACACAATGAAAAAATGCGGTTTCAGCACAGAATATAGGAACATATCCCTCAAAGTGATTAAATTTGAAGCCAGAATTTCAAAGAGCAAAAGAGCCCAGGCCTATGACTTATTCATCAATCAAGAATGGGGTTATGTCTAGCCTAGAACATAGGAGTGGGGTGAGGTGGAAGGACAGAAATCATCATTAACCACAAGGTTGGCAATAACAAAATTAAAAATAAAATAGCATTTAAAGTAGCAGAAATCTGGGCATGGTAGCATGTTCTGGGAGTCTCAGTTACTCTGGAGGTGAGGCAGAAGAATCATTTGCATCCAGGAGTTTGATGTCAGCCTTGGCAATACAGCAAAATTCCATCTGGAGGAAAAAAATGGCAGAGATATGAAGAGTTTCCCCCCCCATGAGAACAGCTCTGAGATTATAATAACTGACCTGTAGGAAGCAACCACCATGTTCCCCAGAGTTTAGCCCCTTTTTATCTTGGGCCAGAGTACTTATTTAAGATGAGTGAGTCTCTTCCAGGAGTTTTATGCCTAGCCATTTCAACTTCACAGGAAGAAACATGAGCTAATCACAGAGGATTCCCAAGTTTCCCAAATGATTCTCTTTCTAAATACCCATAGGTATCCAAGAGACCACGTGGAAAGGCAATGACTCATTTTCTTTGGTCCGGAAAGAATAAAGAAGCAATGTATTTCTGTAGAATATAAAGACAATAGAAATTATTCATGGAATATAAATTATCCTCAAAAGAACTTCACATCTGAAATATGTACAGTGTTCAACATTGTGAATACTCTTTTTTTAAATACCTCATTCTCTCTTCCCATCACTAAAAAACTAACCATGTCTGTGGGCTAACTCAGAAAATGGGGCACAGTCATGGGTGGCATTTTCTGCCAGGGTTACATTTCAGTTCACTCTGCCGTATTATGAATGAAATTAGTACCTGGAAAATTACCTACAGTCTCAAGATTATGACTGAATTTATTTACTTATATATCTCTTGTACCTGGGGAACAAATAAAACATTGTTTGCTTTTTTTTTTTTTTTTTTTTTCTGCTTTCTGGTCTGCCAATGTCCTTCAGCACATCTGATGTAATCGTGATTCTCATCTGTAGGCTATTGTGAGAAACTCATTCTTTTCATACCAATGTCCAGCTCCAGGAAGTTTTTGAATAGCAATCACAATTAGGCAGTAGCTCTTCACCATCAACAACATTTTCTTAGGCATCATCTTATCTGATCAATGAAATAAATGTATAAGTGTAGGCAGGAAAGATATACATATCCTCATTTGGGGGATGAGAAAATACAGTTTCAGAGAATGTAACTAATTTGCTCAAGATTACATGGCTTGTAAGTAGTACAATTAAATCTAGAATTTAGATTTTCTAATTTATATTCCAGTAGTCTTTCTTATAGTTCATTGCCACCCACAATTGTGCTAATTTTATATAATATACAAAATATAATATTTTACTTAATTTTAATGACTTAACTAGTTTAACCATGAAAATTAGGTTTCAAAGAAGAAAGAAAAATCACAGTACTAATTATTTAAGTCAATTAACACATGCAAAAAGAATTGGTGGAAATAGAAATTATAAATGTGGAGACATTAAAATAAAATCATACTTCATAAAGTATGAGAAATGAATGGATAAGAGAAAAATGGGAGAGAAAATCTTGGATGTAATGATATAAAATAATCACAAAGTATTTCCTATCTGTATTTTAACACGCACTATAGCATATAGCAGGTAAAAGAGCTAGTTAAGAAGGACTAGTTTAGGCAGGGAAGTTATAGGACATTTTGGCAAGGTGATAACAATTGACCTGGCATAGTGGTATCTACGACTGAGCCATTGTAGAATTCTTCAAGGGAATTTCTTTGCTGGGATAGAGGATTCATTCAATACTATCTAGGAAACATTGCATTCATTATTGTAATGAATTGTTGTTCTTAAAATGCTCAAAATTTGGAAAGGAGTTCCCTTCCAGATAAATATATAAATTATATATATGTGTATAAATATATATAAAATTTATATATATAACTTATATTTATGTATATATAATTTATATCACATATAATTATATATAAAATTTATATTTATATATATATATATGTGTATATATGTACACTTACAGTCTAAGTGTCTATTTCCCCTTTCTTTTGCTATTGTTACCTTAATTTGTTATAGTTTGGATGTTAAATATGTTGAATTGCTCTCAGCAGCCTGCGGCCCTATTGGGAGGTAGTACGACCTGTGGGAGGTGAGGCCTGGAGAAAGCGGACTTAGGTGATTGAAGGTTTTCCCTTTAAAAGGACACCAGAACTCTGGCTCCCTCCTCCCCATCTCTTCTTCCTAACCAACACGAGATGAGCTGTTTCCTCAACCACAGGGTCCCTGCCCTGTACTCCTTGCCATACTACCTCTTTACTGTCCCCAAAATACAGAAGTCAACTGACCACGGGCTGAAACCTCTAAAATCATGAGTGCAAATAAATCTTTCCTCGAAGATGACTTTCTCAGGTTTTTTCTTTTTTTCACATTGATGGAAAGTTGACTAGCACACCATATGGAATGGAAGTTCTCATATAATGCACATTTGTGTGCTTGTAGGAACATTTGCTACATGAGAAAATTTCAGCAGAATGGAAAATATAACTTTTATTCAATATATCCATACCTGTTATATTTGTTTCAAATAAGTTTAATTTGATGAAGTTTAGAAATATTAGGATTACAATCTTAGTTCTTCTTTATGTATGTTGAGTTTTCACATTTAGAAAAAAAAAGGAGAACATATATAGAAATTAATGAAAAATTAACAATTTTAGCCTGCCTTCTATATGCCAGGCCTACTTCTGAGCCCTTTGTATGAATCATTTTCCTTCATAAGGAGACTGAAAAAGGTGTCATTTGGCACATTTGAAGATTCCTGGCTTTGTAACACAATTCAGTCACATGCCACATAAGAACATTTCATCCAGTGACAGATTGCATGTGTTATGGTGGTCACATAAAAATAAAAATTTCTATCACATAGTGACTCTGTAGTGGCAATAATGTTGTACTGCCATATATCAGTTAGGTGTTTGTGGTGACACTGGCGTAAACAAACCTACTGAACACCTGGTCATATAAAAGTGTAACAGACACAATTATGTGTGGTATATAGACTACCTATTGATAATTACTGTGTTACTGGCTTAGGTCTTCACTGTACTCTACTTAGAGTACCCTTTTAAAAAAAAGTTTACTAGGAGGCTAGGAATATGGCTCAGTGGTAGAACACTTGCCTGGGATGTGCGAGGATCTGGGTTCAATCCCCAGCGCCACATACACAACTAAGTAGAGGAAAAACAAAAACCAAATTGAAAAAAAAAAAGATTATCTCTTCTATCTCCATCACTCTAAAAAATAAAAGTTAAAATGGGAACAACAACAACAAAAGTTTACTGAAAAACAGCATGCCATCTCCTGCAGGTAGGAGACATTTTGTGTTTACCACATCTTTTGATTTTATCACCAGTCTGGTTAAAATGATTGACCTCTAACATCTAGGTTTATCTAAGTACATTATGCTGTTTGTAACATGAAATTGACTAATGATGATGGGGTTCTCAAAATGTAGCTACAGTGTTAAGAAATGCATTACTCTAAGTATTACATAAAATGTAACTTAATTACATATTCATTAAATAATACAATATATTTAATTGAAATCTTAAAGTTACTATTTTTGTATTCTTTATTTTGAGGGTTTGCTTTGTTGTTCAGTACAGAAATAAATATCTTACTTAAATACATAGGTGAAAAAGATTATTTAAAAGCAAGAAAACATTATTCTTTAACTGTGTATGTTAAAGTTAAGTCTACCTACCTTTCCTCTGAGTAACCTTCTGAAAATTTTATTTGTATATACCACCCATATGTACTTGCCTTCTTTCTTCCCTGCTAGGCTTCACAACCCTGACAAAAACTTAGTCTGTCATAACTAACTGATTTCTGCTTAAATGGCTTGGCAGGAAAAAAAAAAAGAAGCCTATAAAAATAGAAATTTGTTTTTATTTTTCAGCTACCTTATGTAGCTTCCTGAAACAAAAATTTGTCTAATGAGTGCAAAGTATGACACGATGTTTTGGAACACTTGCAACACTATGCGGTGTGGGGCTATGGGCACTAGCTCCTCAGGCAGTTGCTCTCAAGGTAGGGAAATGCTCTCTCTTTATTATTTTTTGCATGGATTACCCCAGAGGATTTTAGCATTCAGTCTTGCTCTTTCCTTATCCCTTGTGCTCCTAATAATTTGCTGTGGATAGTTTCAGCACAACACACAACTACTGGTGATGATAATGAGAACTGTTTGCCTAATTTCTCCCAGCCCTGCACTCACAATGAACTGTCTAGAGTCAAGCCACATAACACAGAAACTTACTGGGAGGCAGTAACTGGCAGAAGCATGGCAGAGGTAAAAGCTCAGTGAAGATGGGCAAAAGCAGAATATGACTAATGCAGTATGTGGGTCAAAGCTCAGAAACAGTGATGTTACTTTATTCTGTGCTAGCATTGCTCCCTGGAACCAGGTAGCTCAGTAAATGCCTGGCATCCCGCAAGGGCCCCAGATTCCTGACAGCACACCTTCTTAATTAGTCATAGCTGACTGGCTCCAATGAGCTGGAAGGTTAGAAAAGGCACCCTTCTTTATACTTCGTATTTTATGTTGGAGACAGATTGCATTATAATCTTTATAGGTAATTTCTCAGGGCCCTTGTGATCACCGAGAGTCTCTTGAATTTGTTCTTGTTGACCAAATTGGAAATTAATTAACTAATTAGCAACAAGATTTAAGAAATGCCTGCATATAACGATTATTGGATGATTTTGTTTCTTAATATGTGTTGAACACTTAACTGTGACAAGAGCAACAAAGCACTGGGGTTGGGGTTTTCAAAACAGCAAGGAGAAATTTTCTCACTTTTCAAGCTGCCTTTCAGATAGCTCCTCTAGGAGACTTTTTTCAGTGGAAAAAGTAAAATTAAAGAGCTGAGATTATGTGACAAAGCTTTTGCAATAGTGAAAACGATATGATGAAATTGCAACAAGATATCACAACTTCATAGCAGGTGCATGGAAGTCTTTGGGCTGGACTCTGTGATGAGTTACTTTCTTATTCACTACAAAACTGTTGGAATCTATTAGAAAAGAGAACCTAAAATTGAAGAGGATGTTAACTATAGACAAGTTTATTTCTTCTAGAAATTTGTAAAAAAAAGCAAGAACTTACAAACTTAACCCAGAAACTTTCCCTACTGATATGCTTCTATCTCTCTCATCCTTGCTGTTCTCATTGGTACCATCTCCGATTGCAAGCTGTGTACACCAGGGAATGTGTTATTACATTTGATTCCCTGTTCATCTGCATTTACAATATTAACTGAAAAATATGCCGCCATGCTCCCCAGATCTTATGTCAAGCTCTTTTGATTAACACCTCTTTGTCTCCATCCCCACCATATTTTTTACCCCTTTCATGTGTCACAAAGACAATTATTATGACCTCTCTGCATTTGATCACTTGACATTCTAGTCTATCTTCTATTTTGATGGCATGATTGTCTTGTAAAAAGTAAAATTCTGGTGCAACTCCACTGCTTATGGAAAAAAGTCCTCACTTATAATTATGGTTCGTGAGAGTGAAGAAGCTGAACAGTTTTACTGGAGGAGTCCTACGGTAACACTACTAAATATTTACTATGATCTATTCTCAATTATTGATTCACAACTGGAAAAATGAATGGCCTTCTGAAAGACACATAATAAATAAGAGAAGAGCTGATATACATTCAGCTCCATCAGCCTAACTGTGTAACATGTGTCTCTGAGACAAGTCTCTGGGCCACTTTTCCGCCCTATTCCATGGCCACCTGAGTCCTGACCTCCAGTGATATCATATCAGCATCTTATTGCCTCTCCTTTTGTATGGTGCATGAATCTTGTTAAACTGTCCCTCACTACCCACCTTTAGAAAGTGAAATCAAATGTTTCTTTTTTTCTTAGTTTCCTATGAAACTCTCTCTTAAGAATGAGTATTTAATTATGAATTTTTATTCCAATAATATTTTATATATTCCTCTGTTGATCAGTTTTCAGGTATTAGTTGCTTGATTTTGTGTTTATCTCAAACATGACCCTTGTGAGAGCTAAGACCACATATTACTCTGCTGTCCATAGTGTCTGATATGATTCATAGTTCTCATAGCATGACTTCAATAAATATATGCTGAATTAAAGTACTATGTCTAATAATTACAGAATGGTCACTTTCAAAATAATCTTCTATATGGAGACTAAGAAAGTCATTGCCTATGAATTGCATAAAGTAACTGTTTCCTTTTTCTTTAAGCATCCCTACTTCACAGAAACTGCAAATTTAACATTTATTTTTGAAGTTCTGATACACAAATATCCCTATATTGTGTATATACCTATACATGTTCACATACTTTGAGTATACATACTTTACATGTACACTTAAATATTTATACTCTTATTCCAGAAAATACATCAAATACATAATAACTAAGAAATAACTTGAACAACTGATATTTCTCTTTTACATTCTTTCAATGTGTGATCCTAATTTTAGAGCTGTTCCAAAGAAATTGTTGATAATCCATTGATATGATTCACTTTGCTAAAAGAAAAGAAAAACTTGAAATAAGCAAAAAAAGAAAAAGAAAAGAAGCTTATATGCATATAAATTTTAAATATAAGAATTTTAACTTTATCACTCACAGTGGTGCATGCCTGTAATGCCAGTGGCTTGGGGGACTGAGGCAGAAGGACTTCAAGTTCAAAGCCAACCTCAACAACTTAGGGAGGCCCTGAATAACTTTATAAGAACCTACCTCAAAATTAAAAAAATAAAAAAGGGCTGGGGATGTGGCTCAGTGGTCAAGTACCACTGTGTTCAATCCTCAATACAAAAAAACAGTTAGTGTTGTTTGACCTATAAACAATTGATTAGGGGCCACTTCTATAAGCATATTAAGTTATAAAGATCAATATACAGCAATTATTTTCACTTATTAAAGATCAAATATATTTCATCTACTAGAAGATATCAATCAAAATATTTTAGTTTTATTTCCTTCTAATATATTAACCTGTTTTGTATGTTTTAAAAATTGCTCAGAGTTCAGCTTTTCCCATTAATTACCTTGAATCTCTATTATCCCTCTCTATGTTAGTTGTACCATTGGGCTATCTAGTTCATTAATGAGTGTGGTATGCAAAATAAGGCCCCAGCTTGTTTTCAGCCTAATCCTTGTAACTTGTTACTTACATGGAAAAGAGGGACTTTCCAGATGGGTGTAGGGTTATAGAATTTTAGATGGAGAGATTATCCTGGACTATCCAGGTGGATACATTTTAATCACATATGTCATTAAAAGTAGAAAACTTTTCCTAGCTGACGTCAGACGAGATTCAACAATGGATAGTGTGGTGGTGAACTATTGGAAAGAGAAGAATTTAACACCCTTTGCTGATTCTGAGATAGGGATCCATGAGCAAGTACCAAGTGAAGGTACTTTCATGCTAAGGGAGGCCTCCACTTGACACTAATAATAACAAAATAGCTCATGAATGCCAGTCCTACAAGCACAGGAAACTGAATTCTGCAGACAACCCAAAGAGAAGGAGATGGTTTTATCCTAGAGCTTCCAGAAAGGAATGCAGTCTTGTAGATGTCACAATATTACCCATGAGAACATGCTGGACTTCTGTCTTACTGAACCATGAAGTAATCAATTTGCTTTGCTTTCAGCCATTGAATTCATGGTAATATGTTATAGCACGAAGAAGAAAAACACCTAATGCAATGATTTAAAACTCCTTGACATTCATTGTTTGTTTGTGTGAGCATCACATTTTTGAAGTTTGTGAAAAATTATATGTTTACAATGTTGAGGTTTCGATGAATGTTCATACCTCCATTGAAATTGCAATAAGTGAGTTTTTGAAATAATGGACTGAGAAATGCTATTTAGTCTCTTTATTTGATTTAGAAATTAATGAACTCCTCAGAAAACACCTTCTGGTACTGGCAAACACACTCTGTTTTAAGATCTGCCAGATTGGGATCTATTCCTAAGAACCTAACAGCTCTGTTAGTGAGTATAGAGAGTTCCTTCAGAATCAGCAAAATAATTTCTAAGCATTTATTGGCATTTTCTTTATACTGAGAAAACGAACCCCTCTGTAAAACCATTAGTCTGATAAAATAATATGTCCATTAAATAAGAATATATTCCTAAACTATGAGAGATTTTTTAAGCGGCCCAAGATCCATTTAAAAAATTGATTGAAAAATACCCATTTGTGAAGCAAAGAATGGTGACAATGATTTCCAGAGAGAGTGGATATGATTTTAAAAGGCCCTGGGATTGATCTTATCATAGGACTTTTTTTCACTCCATGAAGAAGTATTTTACTGTCTTACTGGATGTAAGTTAAAAAGGATAAAGATTCTTTGTGTTTTCAGTTGGCTGAAGACTCATGAGTAGCTGTCAATGTTTATAAAAATGGTTTACTAATTAAAATAATATATGTGGGCTGGAGCTGTGGCTCAGCAGTATCATGCTTGCCTGGCATGCATGAGGATGTGGGTTTGAACAACAGCAGCACGTGCACAATGAAGTGTTGGAGCAACAAAAGCCACATGAAAAAAAATAAGATTAATTCTTTCTCTCCTTCTCACTGTCACTCTCTCTTTTAAAAAATAAATAAATAATAAAGCATATATATTCAAGCAGCTTTTGATTCTTAGAAAAAGATCCTTAGCATATTTGGAAAATGTCTCTAAGGCAGGTAACTGCTTATACCATTTAGTTCACTATACTATGCTTAGAGCCCATGAGATAAATTCTCATTAAAGAATTTCACTTTACCTAAAGAATCACCTACAACAAATTTATGAATGTTTATTTTTTCTTGTGCTCCCTATGATCAAAGGCCTATTATTAAATATCTCCATTATGTTTTTCAATATTTTCACAAAGAGAGACATGGCACAAACATATACATATTTATGTTACTATATACTGCATCGAAGCAGAAACAATAAAGTCTACACTAATAAAGAAAATCTTCATGATTTACACATTTGGGCAACTGGAGTCAATCCTCTGTATCTGCAATTATGGTATCCTTGGGTTCAACAAATTTCAAATCAAAATATGTGGAAAAAATTGTATCTGAACCGAACATTTACAGAATTTTTTCTTGTCATTTTAATCTAGCAATACAATAAGTAATCTATTTATATGCCATTTATAGTGAATTAGTCATTGTAAGTAATCCAGCAGTGATTTAAAAAATACGAGAAGAGGTACATAAGTTGTATGCCATTTTATTCAAGGAACACAAGAACTGTTGGATTTTGGTATCCGTAGGATAGATTCCCATGACAAACCTTCCAGGGTCACAATGGGAGAAATCTATGAGGTACTTCTTAATGAAGAAATGTGTGAGGGCACAATGTACAAGCATATTCTATGTAACTGGTAGATCATAGTTGATGAGTTAATCAAATTCATTAATTGTTTGATAGCTATGTCATGCACTGCATGGGAAATTCTAACCCATTTGGGAAAAGGAATTCATCATTGTTGAAAAGTAAAAAGAAAAGAGAAAGAAAATAATAATTTTATTTCAAATAACAGACTGAAATTTTTTACAAAGAAATTTCAACCTCACAAATTATA
>PVKS010043871.1:0-14646 GCA_004027875.1 Aplodontia rufa
TTGGGAGTTCCAGTGCGTGACCCACAATTGGCTTGGTGGCTTTTGGACCTGTGGTGAGATAGTACATGATGGTGGCAGAACAAGGTCACACAACTCTTGTCAAGAGAGAGAGGGGACAGGTGGGATGGTGCTTGGCTGTGTCAAAGGAGGCTGAGGAAGGCTGGAGCGGTGGCTCAGCGGTTATGGCACTTGCCTGACATGCATAAGGATGTGGGTTCAAACCCGAGTACTGTGTACACAACAAAGTGTCCAAGCAACGGAAGTCACATGAAAAACTAAATAAAATCGATTCTGAATTTCTCTCTTTTTCCTTACTGTCCCTCTCTCTCTCTAAAAAAAAAAAGAAAGAAAGAAGGCTTGAGGCAGGAGGATCATAAGGTTGAGGCTGGCTTGGGCAATTTAGCAAGACCCTGTCTTAAAGGAAAAAATAAAAGGGAGCAGGGGTATAGCTCAGTGGTAGAGCGCTCCTGGGTTCAATCCCCAGTACCACCAAGAAGCTAGAAAGAAAGAGGGGAAGGGGCCAGGATCCCACAGACCCCTTGTGACTTCAACCTCACGTAGGGACCACCTCTTAAATTCACCTCCATCTTCTGGTGGCGCCTAGCTGAGAGCCCAGCCCTTCTCGCAGGGGCTTTGGGGGACATTCCAGAGCCAGCCTGTAGCCACCCACAGCAGGCAGGGGCCTCGGGTGCTGTGCAGCCACCTCCTCTACCTGGATCCCCAACCTTTCCATCAGTTCACACCAGCAGCCCCTCCCCATTCCCCCATGCAGGCCCTGGCAACCCCAACCTGTTGTCTGTGCCCGGGGATTTGCCTATGCTGGACATTCTGTCCAAACGGGATGCTACAGTTCCTGCCTTCCCGCTGTTGGACGCTGGCCTCACTACGTCAACCCCGTGCTGGGCACTTGTACCTGCAGGCACGGCTTCCAGAGTAGATTCCGGGCTCCCACGAAGCCATCTGCATGGCACACGGTGCCCCACAGCCAGGCCCATCCCAGTGAAGCCCACTGGTCTCGTGGCTGCGCCCAGCTCCGCAGCATTTGCCCCCAAGATGTGGCCAAGGCTGGGCCCCTGAAGGTCAAGGATCAGCTTCTTTGTCTACAAAGTGGGGCCCATGACCTTTCCCGGAGATCCTCAGGGACCTTGTGGGGATGATGCAAGTCCTCACTGCGGTTGCCCAAACAACTCCACTGCAATGTGGGCCAAGATCCTGCAGCCATTAACCCCCAGAGAGGCTGCGTTCATGGAGAACCAGCCCCAGGGGGAAGCTGCTCAGGGGACCACCTGTGTGCGACATCAGGGCTGGTGTGAGGAAGGAGTCCAGGGAGGGATGTGTCTGTTCTGGGTGACTTGCTCTTCCCAGCAGCTCAAGGTGGAAACAACCCAGTTGTGATCAAGCAACAAAGGTTCTGTCTATGCAGTGAAATATTCTTCACCCCCGTAAAGGAAGGAGATTCCAGCCCACCCTCCAACACAGCTGAGGACATTGTGCTCAGCAAACTAAACCAGTCGTGAAAGTGCACCTGCTGTACAACTTCATTCATGCAAAACACCGGAACAAAATCCACAGACAGAGAGGAGATTGGCTGTCGCCTGGTGCTGGGGAGTGGGGGGTTTAAGGGATGCAGGGTTTTTCTCCCAATGCAATGAAAAGGTTTAAAAAAAAACTATGGAGATGGTCGCACAACTGTGAATTTGCTGAAACGCATTGAAGCAAGCACTCTACGTGTTTGCTCATTTATTTATGTTGCAGTGCTGGGGATGGAGCCCAGAGCTGCACACAAGCTAGGCAAGCGCTCTAGCACTGAGCCACACCCCCAGCTGGAAAAGTATACTTTTTTTTTTTTAAAGAGAGAGGGACAGTGAGAGAGACAGAAAGAGAGAAACAACTTTATTTAGTTTTTCACATGGCCTTAGTTGCTCCAACACTCAGTTGTGTACGTGGTGCTGGTGGGGTTTGAACCCGGGTCCTCGTGCTTGCCAGGCAAGCGCTGAAACCGCTGAGCCACCGCTCCAGCCTGGAAAGGTATACTTTAAAGGGTTACTTACATGGTTGTGAATTATGTCACAATCAATCAGGGAGCTGGAGCGGTGGCTCAGTGATACAGTGCTTTCCTGACATGTGCAGGGTCCCAGGTTCCAGCCCCAGCACCACATACATAAACAAATAAAGGAAAGACAAAAGGCAGATGAAAAAAATTAACTCACTCTCCTTAAAAATGAATAAATAGAGGCTGGAGCGGTGGTTTGGTGGTTCCAGCACTTGCCTGGCAAGCATGAGGACCCGGGTTCAAACCCCAGCACCACGCACACAACGAAGTGTCGGAGCAACAAAGGTCACATGAAAAATTAAATAAAAATTGATTCTCTTGTTCTCTCTCTCACTGTCCCTCTCTCTCTCTCTCTTTTAAAGAGAGAAGGACAGTGAGAGAGAGAGAGAATCAATCTTTATTGAGTTTTTCACGTGGCTATCATTGCTCTGACACCTAGTTGTGTACATGGCGCTGGGGTTTGAACTCTTGTACTTGTGCATGCCAGGCAAGTGATATAATCATCCAGCCACCGCTCCAGCCCCCTGTCCCTCTCTCTTAAAAAAAAAAAAAATTCTATATACTTCTAATTTTAAAAAAGGAGAAATAAATAAATAAATCAGCTATAGAGCACTTGCTTGGCATGCATAGGCCCCTGGGGTTTCATCCCCTGCCCCACAAAATAAATAACTAAAGAATTGCCACCTTCTCTCTCTCACTGCCCACATTTCTGTCAGTGGAAACAGGTCACAGTGGTCCCTTCCCTGTCTCCCTGCTCCCTCTCTGGCTTCTTACCCACTTGGCTTTTTGCCCAGCACAGGTTCTTTTAGACGCTGGACCTCTGGACCTATGGTTGAGGGGTCTGCTCACTGGGGTCCTTAGGCAAGCCCCCCCAACCCTTGCACACCAGCGCAGGGTGACCTCTCAGGCCACTGTGGCAGCCCATAAGGACCTTGTTCCCGAGGCTGGCCAAGTGGAGTTGGTCCTGGCTGCTCAGGGAAATGGTCTGTCTCATCTTTGAGTCCTAGATAATTTATTATTTATTTTTCTTTTTTTTAAAGAGAGAGGGACAGTGAGAGAGAGAAAGAAAGAAACAACTTTATTTCGTTTTTCACATGGCTTTCATTGCTCCAACACTCAGTTGTGTAGGTGGTGCTGGGGTTTGAACCCGCGTCCTCGTGCTCACCAGGCAAGCGCGGAAACCACTAAGCCACCTCTCCAGCCCAAGTCCTAGATAATTTAAATCGATCACATCAGCGCTCCAAGGGGCAGAGCATCCCCATTTTACAGACCGGGAGAGGCCACAGGAGGCCACACCAAGGTCATACATAAGGCAGGAGCAGGTCTGGCAAGGGGGAAGTTGGGGGCCCCAGGCTTCCTCCAGCAGCTGCACCCACCCCACTCCACACCCCCATCTGCTGCTCTCTGCTAAGCCTGCCCTCAGAGGGACTCAGCTTCTGCCCAGGGGCTTGGGGCCTCAGGGTCTCCTCTCCTCATTTTTTTTTCTTTTTTAAAGAAAGAGGGGACAGTGAGAGAGAGAGGAAAGAGAGAAATAATTTTTTAATTTGGATTTTCATGTGACCTTCATCCCTCAGACGTTTCATTGTGTACGTGGTGCTGGGGTTTGAACTCACGCACACATGCATGCCAGGCAAGCGCTGTAACCGCTGAGCCACCGCTCCAGCCCTCCTCTCCTCATTTAATGAATTTTTAGGGGTGTTTGTCTGGAACAGACAGAGACTGGAGATTCATCTGCCCGGGTTGTGTGTCCCAAGAACGGGAAGTAAATGCCCTTGTTGGGTCAGGGAGGTGGGGATGATCCTGTGATTACAGGATCTAGAATCTAAAACAGCACCTAGAACCAACTTTTCTGAACTTCCCCCAGGGATCTTTTGTTATTGTCCCAATACCACAGCAGCTGGAAAAAGGAACACAACTTGTTTCTTTGGGGACCCCTGCCAAGTGCCTTGGGGTGAAGTTCCAGACCCAACAAGAAGGAAGTTTAAGGACAGTTTCCAGCCCAAGGACACTGGCAGGCCAGCTGAACGGGGTGTCAAATCCTGATCATCTGTCCAGCGTAGAGGGTAGCAGCAGAGCCAGGAGCCAGGACCATTGAGGCAACTGAGTAACAGATTAGGATCAAGGTCCTGGGAGCCAGGGGCCTATTGTAGAAGGACAATTACAGAGAGATGAAAACCAGATGAATCCTGAGCCACGCGGGCTGGAGTTGGAGCCCTCGTGTGCACATAGGTGTCTTCGGCAGTGAATACAGTGCAGGTCTCTCTGCCTGCAGGAGGGTCTGGGAGCAGCAGGACCCCTGAGCACACTCGCTGGCTGGATCTTGGCTTCTATCTTTCCTCTTTTTTAGGCCACGCTAGGGGTGGAACCCAGGGCCTCACGCACACTTCAGCTCTGGATCGTGGCTTCTAATACTCTTCCCACTGGTACCTTGGAGAAATGGCTCAAACCAGGGCATGTCAGAGAAGGCAGACTCTGCAACATTACGTTGTACCATAAAATAAGACGTCCTCAAGAACAATCGGAGCGTGCCAGAGAGATGCAGGGGTCACCTTGAAACAGGCTCCTGCTCATCAAATCAGAGGTATTTTTGAACACTGCCATAAACGATTAAGGTAACAGACCTGCTAAATAACCAGGAACCTGTTAAGTCTTTGCAGATAAGAAAATGAATGAATAAATGAAAAGTCTGATGAGTAATGGAATATTTATACCATCTCAAAGTACCTCTCCACAAAAAAATACTTATCAATGACAAGGAAAAAATATAGTCACCTGTGTCCTGGAGAAACCCGCGGACACCATCTAACCCGGCTATCCCTCCCTGGGCACCACTGCCCACCCCTGCTGCCCACGCATCTGCCCCTCTGGGGCCTTGCTCACCTCTGCCCAGCTGGCCTGGCTCCCCTCCTCTCCACCTCCTGAAACCCCACTCCTGGCTTGCAGGTCACCTCCTCCAGGGTGTCCTCCCTGATCACTGCCACAAGAGTGACTTTACAACCCTCATGACATTCTGCTAAGGCTGTGCTCCTACTGCATACTGAGCAGGAGGTGACACTGGGGACACGCTCTCAGTCTGCAACGGACAATGGACATGCACCTTCCCAGAGGAGAGTACCTCCTGGGTTTTGTTATTATTTTTTTGTTTCTTTTTTTTTTTCTTAAGAGAGAAGGACAGTGAGAGAGAGAGAGAGAGAATCAATTTTTATTGAGTTTTCCACATGGCTTTCGTTGCTCTGACACTTAGTTGTGTACGTGGGTGCTGGGGTTTGAACCCGTGTACTTGCGCATGCTGGGCAAGCGCCATAACCACTGAGCCACCGCTCCATCCCCCTTGTTACTGTTTTTGAGGCAGAATCTCACTAAGCTGTGCAGGCTGGCTTTGAACATTTGATCCTCCTGCCTCGGACTTTTTTTTTGGGGTACCAGGGATTAAACTCAGGGGAGCTTAACTGCTGAGCCACACCCCAGCCCTTTTTATATTTTATTTTGAGACAGGGTCTTGCTAAGTTGCTTAGGGCCCCACTACGTTGCTAAGGCTGGCTTTGAACTTGCGATCCTCCTGCCTCAGCCTCCCAAATTGCTGGGATTATAGATGGGAGCCACCACACCCAGCCCATCTCAGATTCTTAAGTAGCTGTGATTACAGGTGTACACCACGGCACCTGGTGCCTCCTGGGTTTTAGGGCTGGGCTGGTGCAAGGAAAGGTGGGGATGGGGGTGCTTCAGGTGGAAGGTGTTAGAAGCCTGAGACATTCCTAAGTCTAGGAGATCGGGACAAGGGGTGGGGGAGAGGGCTGGAGAAGAGATGAGGGGACAGCAGAGAGGCTGCTTGGGACCTTCTGTCCTGAGAAGAGCCACGCTTCTATCCCACAGAGTATGTGTTCCTGAGCACTTTCCTATTAGGTCAAGCTGTATGTGGTGGCCGGGAAGACTGATCTGAACCTTTGTCCGCTGTGTGACCTGGGGGAAGCCACCTAAGCTCTCTGAGCTTCCTTCAGCGTCCTTATCTGTGACATGAGGGGCTGGATTGGACAATGTGTAGGCAAACAGGTCCCTGAATTCAGCCTCTGGAAGGAAGAGCAGCAAGGCAAATCAAGTTCAAGTTTGTCACTATAGCTAGACTATGGAACCAACCCAGATGCCCTCGCTCGACGAGTGGATTCAAAAACTGTTGTCCATATATGCAACGGAATACTACTCGGCTATTAGAGATATTGTGGCATTTGCAGCCGAATGGATGGAGATGGAAGGAATTATACTGAGTGAAGTATCCCAAACTCAGAGACTCAAGGGCCGAATGTTTTCTCTCATTTGTGGAAGCTAGAATACATCTGGAAACAGTGTGTTAGACGGCTAAGCTAATAACAACCTCAGCATGTATGAATTTTTACACAAACAGGGAACCTTGCCTAGGATACCTGGAGACGTAGGGAGTGGGCAGGGAGGGGGAGAGCTTAGGAAGGACATCAAAGAGACTGGAGGGAGGGAGTATGGGGGATTCAACTCAGAAGGGGATCTCTGACCTCCACAAGAAGTCCATTTAACACAGGGGTTTAATAGGGGGAAACATGGAACCATGGGGAACCCAACGGGGAAACCATGGAATGGCATCAGCCTTGGCTAACTATGTGAATATACATTTGTTCTTGATTGTTTGATGATGGATCCTTCCTAATTGTAGGTCCATCTTTAATGGGGAAAAAAGTGCTCCAGGGGCAGGTCAAAGGGCAGCACGCAGGAGTGAAGGGAGTATGGTCACTGGGGGTTGCTGCTTGCCCCAGCTGCCCCTGGGGTCCAGCCGTGACGTGCTCCCCAGCCTGCACATCGTCCATTCTTCAACTAAGATGGGCAATGCTGGGTTTTGTGTGAATTCTTGTCGATTGTAAAAGCTGGAGACTAATGCACATGTGACAGAGTTGTGCTCCAGAAATTGTCGGTCAAGAGGCTGGAGCAGTGGCTCAGCGGTTATGGTGCTTGGCTGGCATGCACGAGTACACGGGTTCAAACCCCAGCACCCATGCACACAGCTAAGTGTCAGAGCAACGAAAGCCATGTGAAAAACTCAATAAAAATTGATTCTCTCTCTCTGTCTTTAAGAAAAGAAAAAAAAATCGTGGGTTGAAGGGGATTCTTCAGGAGTGATTCCAGCAGCTGTCTGGGAAGCAGTGGTCTCAAGCCCCCTGGAAGCCAGACCGTGGCTCTTTCATGGAGGACGTGGTGAGCGAAGGTGGTGGGAGCAGGCCACAGCCCCCTGGCTCTGCCTATGTATAGAGGAGACTCGTTTGGTGATGGGTTTGAGAGCTGGGCTCCTGCTCTCCTTTTTGACTCATGCCACTGCTGCCTGGCTCCTCACCTCAGGCCTCCAGCTTGGTGAAGGTGGCACCGTCCTCTCCCCAGCTGTGCCTGGCACTGGCTGGTGTTTGTCAAAGGGTGGCCCCCGAGAAGCTGGTGGACCCCAGCCAGGAGTGGACGTTTCACTTCCTACTGGTGTGGCCTTGGTGCTCTGCCTGAGCATTCTCCCCACCCTCAAGCTGGCCGACAAAGCTACAAGGCTGTCAGGGGAACATATTTGGTGTGCGAGGTCCCAGGAAGTCCCCTCTCTTGCTCCCAGCTTCCCACTATTTTTGAGCCTCTGTTTTGGACTTGAAGACTTGGAAGCTTCCAAGATCCTCTGGAGCCTTTTATACTAGCCCTGGGGATCCTACGCCAAGTCTCAGGAATTCAGGAGAGGGGCCAAGACTTTGGGGGCCATGAGAACTGAAGGGATGAGGAGGGGACTTGAGCAAAATGACCTCCTTAGGGCAAATGGTGGCTTCCTGTGCCTCCTCAATGCTCACAGGGTCTGGAGGCTGGGGCCAGCCCCTGCCCCGCCTGCCCCTTCCCCGCCTGCCCCTTCCCTCTCCATCCTTCTTTGGCCCTGCTCCAGGGTCTGACAAGAGAGGAATTGGAGCCCAACCTCACTACCCATGGCATGCTCTCAGCAAGCTAACTCCGCCACACCTCAGTTCCCTCATCCGTCAAATGGGGATGGCAGTACCAATTTCAGGAGGCAATTCCATGTCACATTAGATGTGTACCGTGATACTCAGGTGAGTTTACCTCTTTATTATCGTAGGTATTGTGACTCTTGCCCTCCCCCAACAGCGGGGTCTTGGATCCACAGATCACAGGCACTGGGGAAGTTGCCATGGGCTGTGGAGCATTTATGTCCTCCTGCTGTTACAGCCTCATCTCAGCTGTAGCTAAATGCTGCAGGAATGTAGCTCATGATGCCAGGAACTTCTCTCTATCAATCATGGGAGTTCAGATTTCTAATGCAAAACCCCCCTGATTATTAAATGCAAGTAATGAAACGACTGCTGTTATTGCCCTAACTACATCCCCATGACTGGGATTGCCAGGTAAAATACAGATCATGCTGGCTGTCAGTTAACTTTGAACTTGGATCATTTTTTGTACAATAAGTGTGTTCATCAGTTTCCATTACTGTAACAAAATACCTGAGATAATAAACTTAAAAGCAGAAAAAGTTCACTTTGATTTATGGTTTCAGAGGATCATGATTGTTTGGTCCTGTTGTTTGGACTGGTGGAAACACACTACATCATGGTGAGACCATGTGACAGTTGAGACCTTTTCACCCTGTGCCGAACAGGAAGCAGAGAGGCAGGAAGGGGCAGGGATTCCAATATCCCTTTCCAGGGCATGCACCCAGTGACCTAGCTTCCTCCCTCTAGGCCCTGCCTCCAAAAGATTCCACCCCTCTCAATAACATCACAGGCTGGCAACCAAGCCTTTAACCCAATGGGCCTGCAGGGGACATTCAAGAGCCAAACTGTAGCTGGGTATGAGGACAAAGACCTATAATCCCGATGACTCCAGAGGCTGAGACAGGACAATCACAGGTTTGAGTAACTTAATGAGACCCTATCTCAAAATAAAAATAAAAAGAACTAGAGATATAGCTTAATTGTACCGTGTCCCTGGATTTGATCCCCCGTACTGAAAAAAAATGATAAAAAGATGCAAACTATAGCGATCCGTATGTACTAAATATGACATAGAACACACTTATTCTAAGAACTGATTCATTGTTTATCTGATATTATATTGTAACTGGGAGTTCTGTGTGGGTATGTTTGGTTTTTTTTTTTTTCCCTCCTCTATCTCTGCCAACCTTACCGGTGACTTCTCATTTCCCAGCATGTGGCCCAATCCCAGTGGCAGGTGCCTGCCACTCTGGAGGCTGCCAGCGTTGGTCTGCGTGGGCATGGGGACACCCGGCGGCAACAGCGACATGCCTA
This sequence comes from Aplodontia rufa, assembly GCA_004027875.1. Classification (NCBI taxonomy): domain Eukaryota; kingdom Metazoa; phylum Chordata; class Mammalia; order Rodentia; family Aplodontiidae; genus Aplodontia; species Aplodontia rufa. The sequence continues at coordinate 9,358 of PVKS010043871.1, forward strand.
GCATGTTTGAACCCAGGACAGACCATTTTTAAACACCCTCGCTCCTCTATTTGACACAACTCTGCAGTAGTGATCCTGACACCCACCGGGGTCCCGCCACCCTTGCCATCTGTCTGAAGCACTTGTCGAAGGGCAGAAGGGCACTTGCAGGCCCCTCTGCCTCCTGCGGGTCCTGGCTCATGGTAGCTCCCCCCACCGCCCTCTCTGACTTTCTGTTCAGTGTGGCAGCTCTCTCCAGCCCCCTCCTCATGCTGCCAGGATCCCAGATGTGCCTTTCTCTAGTTTATGTGTTCACTCCATTCCCACTAAAATATCGCCTCCACACGGGCAGGGAAGTTTCACGTTTCGTTCCCTGCCATTTCCCTAGGGGTCAAACCTTAGCTGCCGTGTAGTAGGTGCCTGATAGATATCCCTTGAAAGAATGAATGAGTCGGTATTTGCACCTAGGTAGTTTGAACAAAAACTAGCAAACAAAAAACCCACCTTGCCCAGAAGCTGAACCCACTGAACTGCAAACCAGACTCAAGCATTTTAAAAAATATACTTTTAGGGGCTGGAGCGGTGGCTCAGTGGTTATGGTGCTTGCCTGGCATGTGCAAGCACACGGGTTCAAACCCCAGCAACCCATGTACACAGCTAAGTGTCAGAGCAACAAAAGCCATGGGAGAAACTCAATAAAAATTGATTCTCTCTCTCACTCTCTTTCTCCTCTCTCTCTCACTGTCCTTTCCTCTTAAAAAAAATGCACTTTTACTTTTTATCATGGAAATTTTGAAGAAACACATAGTGGCAAGGACAACAATTGTCAACCCACGACCGACCTTGCTCCATGTGTACCTTCACCCACTTCCACCCTTTCTGGGTAGTTGACATTTATAAAATTACTCTCTAATGTACCAAAACAATAGAAATCTGTGGACCAGGAATCCAGGTCTCACTTGCTGGGCATTTTGGCTCAGGGTCTGCCCCAAGGCTGAGCCCATCTGGGAGGGAAGTCACAGTCTTTCCTAGTCTACTCTCAAAAGAGCCCTCCTGTCACTTCTATTCACTAGAAGACAGTCACAAGGTCTAGTCTACCCACAAGGCAAGAGATTGAACAAGAATGTGAATACCGAAGGCAGAAGCACTGGGAACAGTTTAGAGGCACAAGCCTAGAGAAACTTTGCCTCATGGACTTTGCCTGTGAGGGAATGTTCCTTGCAGCCATGTTGTGCGACAGAGGTCTTTTTGCACACCTCCTCAGCCCACCTTGGTTTTGGCTACTCTGTGTACACTGACAGTGTCCCAAATTGGCCTGCAGGGTCCCTCTACTTTTCTCAGGCACAGCCTGGATTTGTCAGGAGCCAGTGTCCTCAGCAGTAGCCTCCAGCCATGGCACTGAGTCTGTGATAAGCCCCCAAACTCTGTCCTATGCTTGGTACGTTGTTCTCCGCAGCTCCCTTGGTTGAGCTGCAGGTGCTGGTAGCGCTGAGCAGCTACACAAGGTCCTCTCAGTCGTTTCCTGGCTCTTCTGCTATAGTGGACAGCTTCCGAGATGACTCCTGGGGGCCTCACTTCCCAGGTATTACTCCCTGTGGAATCTGCCCACTCTGCATGCAGGGGAAGCCTGGTGGAAGTCCACCTCCACCGTGAGGATCTCTCACCCTGGGAAAGCCAGCTGCCAGGCTCTGAGCACATCGAGCTGCCCTGGGGAAGGACCCAAGGCCTCCTGCCAACCTTCTGTCCCCAGGTGAGTCTTCAGATGACGTTGCTTCCTGTAGGGACCCAGTCCTAGATTCCTGACTCTGAGGCACCATGAGGGAGTCTAAGCGGCTTGTTGAAAGCCTGTCAAGCCACCGAGTCATGGGTAACTTGGTGCAGAGCAGGTGACATCACGCCGTTCTGCTATTCCCACTCCTAGCTCCTGCTTCTGGAGAGAACTGCACACCCCAAACCAGCTGCCTGTGCCCAAGCCCTGAGTCGGCTCTGCTTTGGGGGCAGCTCAATCCGACACACTGTGGCTGGGACAGAGTACCTGAGGTCGCAGCTGGAAAGCAGGAAAGGTGTATTAAACCCTGAAACTCAGAGGTGCCGATCCATGCTTGGTTGGCCCCTAGCTTTGGGCCGGTGGTGAGGCCGCACATCATGGAGGGAGCACGCGGTGAAGCCAGCTGTCGTCTGGTGGAAACTGGAAGCAGACAGGCAGCACCAGGAAGGGCAGGGGTCCCAAAAGTCCCCTCCAGGGTACACCTGGAGACCTGCTTGCTCCCACCAGGCCTAACGGTTCCACCAGCTCCCAGGGGTGCCACAGGCAGGACACCAAGCATTTAAGATGCAAGCCGGAACACAGAGAAAACCTAAGGGCCTGCTAATGGCCGTCTGGGGGAGCCTGGCTGATGCCTTTCCCTGAATCCCTCACAGCAATGAGCATGAAGGAACCCCCTGCCTGGTCCACCCGAGAAGTCCCCAGCCCCTCACCTGCAATGACAAAAGTCAAGTGGCACAGAGAAGCACAGCGGGAAACTGTGGCCAGAGCAACAGCAGTGATGATTATGGTCACGTGTGTGTGTGTCAGTGAGTGAGTGTGCATGTGTGCGAGAGTGCATGTGATTCTGTGTGAGTGTGTAACAGCATCTGTGTGGAAGTGGGTGGTGCATACGAGTGTATGTGCATGTGTGAGTTTTAGTGTGTGAGTGTGTGTTAGTGGCTGTGGGGGTGAGTGTGGGTGAGTGTGTATGTCTGTGAGTTTGTGAGAGTGTGTGTGCAAGTATGTGTGTGGAAGTGTATGAGTAGGTGGTGCATACGAGTGTGTGTACATATGTGTGTTTTAGTGTGTAAGTGTGTGTTAGTGGCTATGGTGTGAGGGTGTGAGAGTGTGTGGGTGTGATTTGTGTGGGTGTGTGTGAATGTGTGAGTGTGTATGTGTCAGTGTATATGAGTGTGTGTGAAAGTGTGTGCATATGAGTGTATGTGAACGCGTTTTAGTGTGTGTGAGTGTATGTTAGTGTGAGTGGCTATGAATGTGTGTGAGACTGTGTGTGAGCTTGTGTATGTGTGAGCGTGTTAGTAGAGTGTTTGTGTGCATGTTAGTGTGATCGTGTGTGTAGGTGTGTGTTTCGTAAGTTTTAGTATGTGTGTGTTTGCGTGTGCATGACTGTGTGAGACTATGAGTGTATATATTTGTGTGTGAGTGCATGTGAGTGTGCATAAGTATGTGTGTGAGTGTGTGTAGGAGTGGGAGTGTGTCGAGCCACTGCTCCAGCCCCATTTTTTTTTTAAGAGCAAAAAGAACAGTGAGAGAAAGAATCAGTTTTATTTATTTATTTTCTCATGTGACTTCCGTTGCTCTGACACTGTTGTGTATGTGGTGCTGGGGTTTGAACCTGGGTCCTTGCACATGCCAGGTAAGCACTGTAACCGCTGAGCCATGGCTCCAGCCCCAGTTTCACCAGTTGGGTTTTTTTTTTTATTTGTTTGTTTAGAGAAAGGGACAGTGAGAGAGGGAGAGAATCAATTTTTATTGAGTTTTTCACATGGCTGTAGTTGCTCTGACACTTAGTTATGTACATGGGTGGGGTTTGAACCTGTGTACTTGTGCATGCCGAGTCACCGCTCCAGCCCCTTTAATCTACAGTTTTACAGCAACTCTTTTGTGTGGTCAGGGTCAGTGTCAGTACTGGAAATTAGAATTGTGTCTTATTCCTTCTGTGAATGATGGCTGTCTTAACATGACTTGTGTTAGAAGCAACAGGCACAGTTATAACATCACTCAAAGCAACCAGATGGCGCTAGAGTGGTGGCTCAGCAGTTACGGCAGGGGGTTTGAACCCCAACACCACGTACAAAACACAGTGTCTGGGCAACGAAAGCCACATGAAAAACTAAATTAAAAATTGATTCTCTCCCCCCCCCCCCTCTCTCTTTCTCCCTGTCTCTCTCTTAAAAAAAAAAAAAGCCAACCAAATGTAAGCCAATTTAAAAGAACAATGAATAAAAGACAACACCTAGTTCTATTCATTCGTGAAAATTCAACCTTTGAAAAACCCTTAACTTTGACTATGCAGATTCACCTTCCACAAACCTCCTGTAACTTAGACAATCTATGATCTGTTTACCTTACAAGATAAGCAAAATATTTTTGTACTTATGACTTTTTTGAAACTCCTAAATTTACATTCCAAAATGATCCTTATGAGAGATCTGAATTTAAACAAATTACCCCCTTTTTATAAGATGAAATACTTTGCTTTATCACACAGTTGAAACTTTTGTATTCTTGCACACAGAATTATACCTGTTATAATTTTTTCTTTTCATAACCTTGCTTTCAGAAATAAAGCAATCCAGCAACGTAAAAAAATACATTTAATACGCTTCAACATATATATGTATATATTGTCTTATAGAATTTTATTTTTTTAAAGAGAGAAACACCTTTACTGAGTTTTTCACATGGCCTTCGTTGCTCCAACACTCAGCTGTGTACGTGGTGCTGAGGTTTGAACTTGGGTCCTCGTGCATGCCAGGCAAGCACCTTAACCGCTGAGCCACCACTCCAGCAGCCCTTCTTACAGAATTTTAAATTCCTGAGTACTTGATTTTGTATTTAGCAGTTGTATTTTCATAGTGTCATTTTGTAAATTATCCCGATGTCTGGACAAACATGTATGCATATTAATCCCATCTATGCTAAATTGAATTTACCTGGGGCTGGAGCAGTGGCTCAGGGGTTATGGCACTTGCCCGGCAGGCGCAAGTACACGAGTTCAAACCCCAGCACCACAGACACAACGAAGTGTCCAAGGAATAAAAAGTCACATGAAAAATTAAATAAAAATTCCTTCCCTCTTTCTTTCTCTCTCTCTCACTGTCCCCTCTTTCTTTCTTTTTAAAGAGAGAGGGACAGTGAGAGAGACAGAGAAAGAGAGAAACAACTTTATTTAGTTTTTCACATGGCCTTAGTTGCTCCAACACATAGTTGTGTACATGGTGCTGGGGTTTGAACCCGGGTCCTCGTGCTTGCCAGGCAAGCGCCGAAACTGCTGAGCCACCTGTCCCCTCTACTACAGCCCCTGTCCCCTCTTTCTTTAAAAAAAAAAATTCAAAAACAATTGAATTTACCCATTTCTAACTTACATCACCCATGAAAACCAAGGTATCAGGTAAGCGTAGTTAACACTTTAAGTCAGTTATCCTGCCAAAGAGAAATTTTTTGACCCAAAGGACACTTTGATTGACTGGCCACCTCTAGGAAAATGTGTGGGTTAGTCATTTCAAAGACATCTTTTACTCTTACCAATGTAAATTGAC